>JAVHZZ010000003.1:16911003-17126003 GCA_036250195.1 Mixophyes australis | reverse complement strand
TGCACATATGTATTGTTTGTATCTTGCAGTTTGTTGTGTCTGTCTCAGTCCGGCAAGTGCCATATATACGGGAATTTAAAACAAAGTTTAATACTACCATTTAAACCAACAATCTGTGCAAAACTTTACATAATCTAATCACTTCCTGCAAAGCTTTCATTTACACTTACCTGCATTATACAGCATTTTTATATGCTTACAGTGTTAAACTAATCACTTCCTATAAACTAATCACTTACTATTCACTTTCTTAAACAACCAGTTTAATCTAAAATGCCTTCACAAACTGGATTTACCTTGTAACCAAACACTTCTATTATCCAGTACTTGCAATCTCTATTGGCTTTTTCCATCAACTCAAACAGCTCACAGTAAATCTTATCTAACAGACAAATTTTGCCAATACAACTTGCTTAGATTTCTCAGTCACTGCTTAAAATGGCTGATCCCATGCCATGCTTTGTTACAAGCACATGTCAGCAGCATGTGCTTGTAATGGCCTGTTTTACTACCAATGCAACACTTTCATAGCAACAGTAACAGACCCAGTTCTTATTAGACTACACAACCAGTATTAGCAATATTATTTTAAACCTTCAGTAATACAATATACCATTCTTGCAAGGCCACCACAATTACATTTCTATTTAGCAATCATTATAAATTGTCCATTAATCTCTATTTGGTCTCACAAGCTATTAATACAAGACCATATTGTAGCTATGCTACATTGTCCTCTTTACACCCTTAGGAAGGAAGGGGTAAGAGAGTGAGAGCATACTTGCCAACTCTCCCGGAAACTCCGGGAGACTCCCGAAATTTGAGTCAGTCTCCCGGGCTCCCGGGGGAGATGGCATTTCTCCCGCATACCGGATTTCACCGAAAATCGCGTCATTTGACGCGATTCTCAGTGAATCACGCCATTTTGGAGGGTGGGAGGGGGCGGGACGAGGCCATTCGCGTAGTTTTGGCCCTGCCCCCTGCGACGCAAATTATGTTTTCGCAGGGGCGGGGCAAAAATGACGCGTTTGGCCTCGTCCCGGCCTCTCCCGACCTCCAGTCTCGCCCCCTCTCCCGGAAGGAGTTGGCAACTATGAGTGAGAGCCAGAAGGCATTTTACACAATACATTCTTTATCTAGCAGATATTAACAAAGCTTACAACTTAGGTATTCTCTCCTACAATAACCTCTTTGCTAAGTTTTCTAATATCACTTAACAATAATTTCCAACAATGTAAAGACATCTATTTAAAATCTTTACAAACTATATATTCACGATTGTCTATTTCCTCATGTTCAAAACGTTACCAGAGCCATATGAAAGGGCCCATACACGTTATGCTTTACTGTGTCCAAAATAGAAAGCAAAATCCTTAGTGTCTGATTGCTTCTCAGTCCAGCAAGCAAGAGAGGAAAAATCTGTGACTTTCTGTATGCAATGTTATCTAAAAAGAAGTCTTTGTCTTTAGAGACTTAACTACAAAAACTTCTGTGAAATGGGCTGATGTACCTGACTGAAAGCCTCTCTATCACTCTACCACCCTTTGCTCCTTCCCTCCTGTAATTGTGTCTGAGATCCACACTCTTCTTTCCTCCTCATCTTCCACAACTTGTCCTCTTGACCCTGTCCCCTCCAAGTTCCTTCACTCCCAAATGCCTGTTGTCACCTTATTCACCTCTTTAACCTCTCTCTCTCCACTGGTATCTTCCCCTTGGCCTTTAAGCATGCTCTCATCTCCCCTATTCTCAAAAAAACCCTCCCTTGACCCATCCTCCCTCTCCAACTATTACCCTGTATCTCTGCTTCCCTTTGCTTCTATAATTCTAGAATGATTTGTCTTCAATCCACTGACTCACTTTCTCTCCTCCCTCTCCAGTCTGGCTTCCGTCCCCTTCACTCAACTGAAACTGCCCTCACTAAAGTAACTCTCAGCTAAGTCCAAAGGTCAATTCTCCCTTCTCGACCTCCTCAACCTCTCTGCTGCTTTTGACATCATCGATCATTCTCTTCTCCTCCCTCCTTCACTCCCTAGGTCTTTGCGAAACAGCCCCCTCCTGGTTTGTCTCCAATCTATCCGGCCATTCTTTTAGTGTCTCTGCTTCCGGCTTTTCCTCCCCCCTTTTTTCTTTTTTTTTGGAGTCCTCCCAAGGCTTTATCGTTGGCCCTCTCTCTCTATACCACCTCTCTCTGTGAACTTATTCAATCATTTAATGACATGCAAAACTATCTTTCCTCCCCTGTTCTGTCTCCCGCCTTCCTAATCCAAGTATCTAGCTGTCTCTCGGCTGTAACTACCTGGATGTCACAGCACTACCTCAAACTCAACATCTCTAAATCCGAGCTTATCATTTTTCCTCTCGCCAATGTTGCTGTTCCTCCCATTATTTCCTTTTTGGTTGACAACATAACTTTTTCTCCTGTCACCCAAGCACGCTGCCTTGGAGTCACCCATGACTCTGCCCTCAGCTTTACCCCTCATATCCAATCCCTCACCAAATCTTGCCACTTCCTCCTCCATATCATCATGAAAATCTGCGCCTTCCTCTCTCAGGAAGCAACCAAAATCCTTATCTATTCACTCATCATTTTTCGCTTCTACTATTGCAACCTCATTCTCACTGGCCTTCCTGCCTCTCACATTTCTGACCTTCAAACCATCTAGAATGCTGCGGCAAGGCTCAACTTCCTCTCCTATCACTTCCCTTCTGCTATTGCTCTGCGCAATTCCTTCATTGGCTCCCCATCCATTTCAGAACTCAGTTCAAGCTCCTTACTCTCACTTACGAAGCCCTTACTATTACTTCTCCCCCTTACATATCTGACCTTGTCTCGAGGTACATTCCTACCCGTCCACTACGCTCTGCCTCTTTCATCCACCTCAATTCACCTCTCATTACCTCCCATCATGTTCGCCGCTAAGACTTCTGCCATGTTGGCTCCATTCTTTGGAACTCCACAGCCCGCCCTAGCCCACCTCTTTCGACTCTCTCCCAGTCCTTCAAATGCTCACTCAAAACTCACCTTTTTAAGCTCCCCTATCCTACCACCTTCGGACCATCTTATCCATCACCTCCTCTTCCTTCACCTGTCATCTATATTTTATCTCTACTAGTTCAACCGTCTCTCACCACAACTCCCTCTAGAATGTAAGCTCTCACAGGCAGGGTACTCTCTACCTATTGTCCCATGTCCCAAGTATAACAGTGATATATATCGTAATTAAAAAGGTGGTGCAGCTACAGTTTGATAGAAAAAAAAGCAACTCACTTACATGAACCTTTAAATGGATGTGCACAGCTAGCGTTGTAGTATAAAGTGCCTCCTAAGATCATTATGTAACCAGCACACACAGGAAGAGTTCAGGAATAGATGCAAATATTTAATCCCTATGATAGAGTAGCAGAAGAGAGATTACTGTAAGTGGTAGGACAGGAGCGTAGTACTAGGGGAGAGTAGCGATAAAGTCATGTTGACTTTATACATTATTTTTACCCCTATTTCCTCGCACTGACCCAACCACCATATGATGGAAGAGAGAGTAAGAGAGAGAGACTGAGCTGCTGCTGGGCATTGACCTAAAGGCATTATCAGGTGGGTACCAGGGTAGACATACTACCACATCACACATCCCTACAAATGGAGATTACATATACATAAGGAAGTATCCACATAGGAATATGAAAACCTACTCTCTTTCTCTACCAGTCAGAGCAGAACTGAATATCAGAACAGACTTCCAGTCAATCAAGTGTATTTAATGAGATGTAAAACACACATGGAAAATACTGCTCACTATATAGTAGATATGTGATCGAAACAAGAACATTTCAAGCTGGCTGCCCACTCTCCATATCAGACAGAGCATCCCAGTAGAACATGAAACCAAGAATGCCTCAGCAATGTGTTTTGAGAATCACTTCTTCTATAGGCTGTGGGAGTGCAGGTGTGTGCGTAAGTGAAAGAGCCATCTTAATAATACCTGTGAAGAGTATACACACAGTGACTACTGGTAGTAATTCTAGTATAGTGGGATACTAGTTAGGAGTGGACAAAAAACTTGATGTTCTTTTACTCTGAGCAACACAACCCAAGAGAACTAATTATTTCTTCCTTTTAAAATCCAAGTGTTTGAAAATATATTTTGTGAAGGACAATATTTGTACTAGCAAGTAGCCAAAAATCAGGTTGCTGTGCTTGATAGCACCCCCAAAAATAACTTCCAGAAAAAAAGTACCTTTTCTAAGAGTCACACTGATGATTTGTCAACACAACACAGCAATGTGAAAGATTATTATGACATCTGGTCAGGTTTAATAGAGATGCCCAAATATATTGACACCTCTGCCACACCTCAATGTGATACAGCTTGTATTAGTAGAATGGTGGAGGATTACTTTAATGATAATGTAGAGCTTAGCATCTCTGACATTCCATTTGAAATCTGGGAGGAATAAAAAGCAATTTGGAGCCCCTTGTACAAACCAGCTATGTTGTACTTAAGCTGCCCACCCTCCAGTATGTACTTTGAAAGAGTATTTAGCACAGACGGGATAACTGTGAGTAATTGTCGTTGGAGGCTACTTCCCAAAAATATTGAAATTAAGTACAAATTGTTGTTTCTGACAATTACAAACAGAATCTCTAACCCTGGATTCCAGTGAGGATGAACTAAAATTGTGTGATAATGATAATCAAAAAAATTATATCAGTGGTGAGGATGATGATGAGGGTGATGACATTGTCAACATTATTATTATTTAGGGAGTAGTATGATAGAATGAAGGAGTATGTTCCAGTGGTAGAAGGCAGCATGAGAAATGGCGAGGTTATCAGAGTAGGGATGAGGCGATGGTCATTAGCCAGCCGTAGAAGGCGGGTGGGAGCATGTATTGAGATGGGGTTGGAGAGGTAGGTAGTATGATGATGAGGTATTTGAAGAGGGGAATAGAAGGGGAACGGGAGCCAATGTAAATGTTGACAGAGAATGGAGGCAGAAGTGGAGTGGAAAGAAAAGAAGATTAGTTTTGCTCTATCAATAAGCATAGATGGAAGTAGAACGAGATGCGAGAGATTGCATTATGTGGAGGAATCCGTGTATTGCTGAGAATAAACACACTCTCCCACTACAGCCTAGAAAAATAGTGCATCTATAAATCAACAAGATTGAGTAATTAAAAAGCAAATATATTTAGTCTAAAATGACGACACCACTTGGCTAAATTCAATTGCTATTCCTCAAAAAATATCAGGAGATTTTACAAATAGATAACAGATAAAAATGTCATACTGCTTATATGTAACAACACAGATTTAATTAAAATGTAACCTGGATGATTTTAATACTTGGAGATCGGTAGCCAAATATCATGCAAAACTTATAGCAAGCAGTTCTATATTTAATTATAGCTCAACATAATTCACATGTCACAGTGCAGCTCATCTGAAAGCAAGTTACCTACAGTGCTGGTAAGTTATAAAGAAGATTCTCTAAAAAAGAAAAGATGGATTATGCAGCTCTCATTTTAATAACTGTTACTTGGATTTTGATAATCATTGGATTGTTTATCAATACATTTATAGTGGCAAAAAACCTAATTTGGTTTCACAAGGGTCAAACCCTTCAAACTGTTGACATTATCATGACCAGCCTGGGAATGGTTAGGATCATTCTTCTAATTTTGTTGATGTCCCTTAATATAATGAGTGATGATAAAGATACCATTTCAGCTATTATGTTTGTAAAATATATTATCACTCCAGCAATGTTCGCGGAGTTCTGCAGCCTGTGGTGGGCCACTGTGCTCTGTGTGTTCTACTGCGTAAAGATCACAAACTACAGCAACAGATTATTCCTGAGACTTAAGATGAACATCTCCAGGTTGGTGCCGTGGCTGCTTCTGATGTCAATGATGGTGTCTTTTCTTTCCAGTCTGCCATTTGGATGGTTTGTGGACATAAATTCTACACATGTCATTAATGGTTCTAATGATGGAAATATAACTTTGGAAATAAATGACAATTTACTCTTCATGAACCTTGTAGGAACCTTCATACCGTTCCTCATATTTTGTGCAGCCATTTCTCTTCTGATTGTATCACTCCTGAAACACACCAGGAATATAAGCAGCAAAGATTCAGGATTCACAAAAGCTCAACTTGTTGCCCACAAAAGGGCAATTATAAATATGGCCTCTTTTCTGTTCTTTTATGTCCTTTTTTTAATAAGTTCCAATGTCATGCCTTTAACATTCCAACTCCAAAATCCATTATATGGTCTTTTTTGCAATATTTGTTATACTTCCTATCCAAGTCTGCACTCAATTATGTTAATAGTCAGCAACGGAAAGCTGAAACGCTCCATTCTTGCTGCTTTCTGCTGTGTAGGGAAAGTCAATCTCGAATAACACATTCATAGAGCAATCTTTATCATTGTCACGTCAACAACAGCTGTAGAGCAATAATTTAGATTGTCCGGTTTGTCTGGAGTATACTGTTTATAAATATTAATAATCTAGTAAAATATTATCTTTAAATAGGAGCAAAAGTATTTGGGAGGAGAAACTTAGTATATTTCAGCCTGTATTCCTATGTATACTGTCATATTGTATATTTATTTATAGATCATTCTGTATGTCTAATATTATGTGACCTTGTATCTATCTCCAAACCCAGGTCAATGTTTTAGAGATAAAACTGCCAGTTTCAAAGAAAAAAAAATTCTCCTCTAAGTAAAGAAGTCTTTATTTTCACCTCTCGGTAATACTGGACATTAAGTACTATCCTAAATAATTCTATTCTTAATAACTTTCACCTTGAACATTACTAACCTGGAAATCTATGGAATTGGCATACACAAGACATTGTCTAGCAATTAAACAAAATGGATTATAAACAGTTTCCTCTTCATGTACAGCGACTCAGTTTATCATAAAAGTTCTGAATCTGTCTGAGACATTAACCCAGATTTATGTGATGGGGCAGTATAACGATTCTATAATATACTGTATAACAGACTGCAATATATTCATATATATATAAAGCTAAACTGATGCAAATAACTTATGATAGTTTCTTCAATTGAAGATACATTGAAAAACATGTTGGACAAATCTAAGGAAACAATTTAGAAACAGAACTAAGAAATGTGTGCATGTCTGCAGTAACTGCAATTGAAATCTGTGTGTATCTGTGGATTTCTGGGACACAGGAGCTTTCCAGATGTAACCATCATTGTCACCAGCAAAAGAAGACCAGATAGATACACAACATGCTGCACTTATAGATCAACAGCACAGATTTGTTCAGAACTGGCTGATGATAATAGTGTCATGCAATCCAGTTCAGGTAGAAGCACTGAGGTGACTCTATGTTCTCAAATAACTAATGACACAAGTCGATTAGTGTAGCAGCTGAGGGGAGTGGGGGATGTGGATAAGAGTTCTGTGAAACACCAACCTTAAAGCAATAACAAAGGCAGACTGAACATCATCTCTTCATCTTGCATGATAACAGCATTTGAGGATAGTGATCTGAGTTAGAGTTTGACTAAGAGTTTACACAAATAGAATTGTGCAGCAGAGCCGGCTCTTTCACATTTGTGTGGATCCCTTCATCATCATCATTTATTTATATAGCGCCACTAATTCGCAGCGCTGTACAGAGAAACTCACATCAGTCCCTGCCTCATTGGAGCTTGGAGCTTACAGTCTAAATTCCCTAACACACACACACACACACAGACAGATACATAGACTAGAGTCAATTTGATAGCAGCCAATTAGCCTAGATGTATGTTTTTGGAATGTGGGAGGAAACCAGAGCACCTGGAGTTAACCCACACAAACACGGGGGCAACATACAAACTCCTCACAGATAAGGCCATGGTCAGGAATTGAACACATGACCCCAGTGCTGTAAGGCAGAAGTGCTAACCACTTAGCCACCGTGCTGCCCGTTATGTGGAGTGCTTTTTCGTACTTTAGTTGTACATTGACATTTTGCTGTATGAAAAAAGCTAAAGATGATTCTGCTGTATGGGGAGGTTGGGGTAGAACCACAATACGTATGACCAAGTTCTGCCAGCAAAACATGTAAAATTTCTCTGCCAAAGGAGTATAAGGTGAATAATTAACAGAACCGTTTCAAAACTTTCACTCATCTCATTCAGAATATGGAAGAATATTCTATGCTGTAAATCCAAAGATACATTAAAATAATGATCTACATATCAGACAAAGGTCAGATCATTATGACACAGTATATATAGTCTATACCATAGTGTCAAAATGTTACATTTTCTCTGTGATACTTGTAGTTATGAGACATTGTTAAGTTGTCCCATGTTACAGATTGTTGAAATAACCTGAATAAACTGGGTTTTGTTGTGTTTAGCTGACTAATATTGAGTCTCAGTTTCTTGTCTCTGGGATGATAGTGACAATCAACCTTTATCCCAAAATAAAACTTACCTACATCTATTCATCTCTGGTTCTATAAGAATGTCTATGAAATGCCTTTGAATTTAAGAAAAGTCGATATCTCTTAAATAACAACAACTGTCTTTTTGTTTTATTATAAGGGCACAGTCATGCCCTTATATTAAGGTTGCATCTAATGAACGACATTCCGCCATTATAAATCTGTGAGAGGGGGACATGGTGTTTGAGGGTCTACATTTTAAAACTTATAAAAGCTATTAAGCTGAAATTAGGCATGTGAATTGAGAACTGTCCACAGGTGCTGGATCTCAAATTTCAGAAAAAAAGAATAAAAAATGACAAATTAGGAATAATCTAAACTTCAAAATCTCGCCATTTTTCTCCACTTCCTGTTTTGCAAAAGTCAACGTTTTTAGTTTAAAGTCTTGGGGTTAGTTTTGTATGAAAGCTATTAGGGCTGAGGAGTGCCTTTGAGGGTTTTAAATTTTGATAAAGTTACAGTTTTTTAGCAATTTGGTAAAATATGTCCCATATTAAAGATAGGGGATTTCATAACGTTGCACGTGTCAAATAGAGGTGTGTGCTGGGTGTACTCAGAGTGGCTTCACTTGCAAGTACAAATATGGCTGACTGACCCTCTCGCTAAGAAATTTTCTTCTGCGAGCAGGAGAGTTTAGCTATATTTATTGGGCTGGTTGGTGTTTTGGGGCTGAGGGGAGGCACACTATACTAGTATTAGCCCTGGCACCGCTCTCATTTCACAGTTTAATCCCTCAGAGCGGTGCCAGAGTGGCTGTTACAGAGCCCGTTTAAAATTCAAATTCAAAAGTGTTCTGAGGTTCCTGTTGTGATTTGAAAAAAAAAAGCGTGGGGTCCCACCCTCTATTAACTATTAACCCTAGTGCTGCCAGACTACTGCTAGTTCCATGAAAATTGGGGAAAAAATTTGCGTGGGGTGCCCCGATTTTCACGGAACAAGCACTAGGCAAACCAGCCGGGGTTGGTGGCACTATAGCAGGGGGACACGCGGCTGGGGTCCCCCTGCCATAATGGCAAACCAACCCTAGGCTGTTCAGCGCAGGGCTGGATTCCTTAGGGAGTGGGGTCCGCTGAAAAAAACAAGTGGGCCCCCCCTCTAGGGACACCCAGACCAGTGCTGAAAGCACTGGGACTCTTCCTACATCCCAGGGAGGTGGGTATATGGTAATAACGGCGATTAAAGTATAAAAAAAACAAACATGCGCCATTTTGTTTTGTGGAACTACAAGTCCCAGCCAGCCAGGTTGCCATAAATAGTGTGGGAATGCTGCTACTTGTATAACTACAAGCACCAGCATACCCATGGCAGCCAGGGCATGTTGGCACTGGGAGAACCACAAGTACCAGCATGCCCTGACACCCAGGGCTGGCTGGGACCTGTAGTTCCGCAAAAGAAAATGTTAAATAAACCACCACACCCTTGTTAACACCACATACATTTAATAAAAAGAATAAACCCACAATAAAGACAGTAAACACCCTCATTTATACCACATATTTTTATTAAAAATAATAAATACCCTATACTCACCACTGATGGTTTCATCTGTCGTCAGCAGCTTTTAATCCTAAAATGGATGTCAACTAAGTCCCCAATATTTTTGTATCCATGTCCGGCTTGTTAAAGTCCAAATTAAATTTGTTATTTCCAAAGTCCGGCTTGAAATGTCCAAAAAGTATTTGTATCCAAAAGTCCCTGCTTGTAATGTCTTCTTTTCTTCTTGGGCAAAAAGCCCCTCTTGTTGCTTGCAGTCTTCTGATATTTATGGCCATCCATTGGATGTGTACTGTATGCATATATCTGTTATCACTTAAGGGGATGAATTGTTTCAACAAATCCAAAGCTCACTGGAGAGAGATTGCCTTTCAACAAGTGTACGCACTGCTATGTTTCCATTTCTTGAAGTCTTCTTGTTTTCAGACAGGAGGGCCCCAGATTTGTAATAGCCACGCTTCTTCATTCTTGATTAAAGAAAAAAATAAAGAGGAGAGCCGCCGCAAACAGGGTAGGTACAGTACTGCACCTACACTCCTCACACTACAGCACTGTGCCTACCAACTCACACTACAACACTACAGCCCACACACTACACCTCTACAGCACTGCACTTACCACATCACTCTACACCCCTACAGCACTACACTTACCCGATTACACTACACTCCTAGAGCACTACATCTACCCCTTCACACTACACCTCTTGAGTATTACACCTACCTGCTCACACTGCTCCTACCCCCTCACACTACATATATACAGCACTGCACCTACCGCCTCAGACTACAGCACTACACCCCCTCACACTACACCTCTACAGCACTGCACCTACCCCCTCAGACTACAGCGCTAAACTCCCTCACACTGCACCCTTACAGAACTCCACTACTACTCTACAACACTGC
The DNA here is from genome assembly GCA_036250195.1 of Mixophyes australis. NCBI lineage: Eukaryota > Metazoa > Chordata > Amphibia > Anura > Limnodynastidae > Mixophyes > Mixophyes australis. The sequence goes on along the minus strand of JAVHZZ010000003.1, from coordinate 17,115,122 downwards.
ACCTTCCCCCTCACATTACAACTCTTCAGCACTGCACCTTCTTCCTCACATTACTCCTCTACAGTACTGCACCTACCCACTCACACTACAACACTACAGCCCACACACTACACCTCTACAGCACTGCATTTGCCCCCTCACACTTCATCACTGCACCTACCACCTCACACTACAGCACTGCACCTACCCCCTCTCATGCCACCTCTTGAGCAATGCAATACCTGTACACACTGCACCTACCCCCTCACACTACAGCCATGTACCTACCCCTTCACACTACACCTCTTGAGCACTGCACTACCCGCTCACACTGCACCTACCCTCTAGCACTGTACCTACCCCCTCAGACTACACCCCTATAGCACTACACCCCCTCACACTACACCTCTACAGCACTGCACCTACCCCCTCACACTACACCTCTTGAGCACTGCACTACCCGCTCACACTGCACCTACCCTCTAGCACTGTACCTACCCCCTCAGACTACACCCCTAAAGCACTACACCCCCTCACACTACACCTCTAAAGCACTGCACCTACCCCCTCACACTACACCCCTAAAGCACTGCACCTACTCCTTCACAGATACACCTCTACAGAACTGAACTTACCCCCTCACTACATATCTACAACACTGCATGTACCTCCCCTCACACTAGATCTCTATAGCACTGCATGTACCCCATCTTCACACTACACCTCTACAGCACTGCACATACCCCCTAACACTACAGCACTGTACTGCACCCCTCTCACTGCACATCTATAGCATTTCACAACACCTCACAGAATTCTAACAGTCTATGTACCCCATTGCATCACTTAATAATACCAAAGTACCAGTCCATAACCTTGATCCTTAAACCTACCCAAGAGACATGAACTTCAACTAGTATCCCTCTCCCACACATGAGAACTGTACCCCTAAGTATACACCGCTCAGTTAATTTTCTACACTGCATCTCAAGCCCCCCTCCCACACTGCATATCTCATTTCACTGTATCCCTCCCACACTTAATCACATGCACCCCTCATACATTGCACTCTCATTTCACTGCTCCACCTCTGCACCCATCACACTACATTCCTCATAAACTTCTCTGCACACCTCGCTCACTTCTCTGCTCTTTTACCCACTTCCAGGGTCGCTATCAGGGGGGATACGGCCAGTACAGCTGTATGGGGCCCGGACAGACAGGAGTTTCTATCCGGGCACCCTGAACTGTCCGGGCCCCTTATTCTGACCAATCTGCCCCTCGCGATGCTGCAGCTGCAAGACACCGTTAGACTTGCAGTGTGCAGCACAGTGATGTCATCACTGTGGGTCACTCTCCCATTCTATCAGTGACCAGGAGCTGTAGCATCTCTTCAAGAACAAGGTAAGTTTATTGAGCATTAATTATGATGGAGGGGTGTTTATTTTTTGTGATGAGATGGTGAGGAGGGGAGTGGAATATTTACTGTAATGGGATGGTGAGGGGGGGAGCGGAGCATTTGCTGTGATGGAATGATGAGAGGGCATTTACTATGATAGGGAGGGAGCAGAGAATGTACTGTGCAGAAGGAGGGGGCACATATACGGTGCAGAGGGACGGGGGGAGCCTGCCACATTAATTAGTACTGGGCCCCACAGATTCTGATGGCAGCCCTGTCTAGAGGACACATTCTGATTTTTAGACTACAGAGAAGCTACAGTAAAAGTGATTGGTAATCTGCCAGTACAGCAATATGTGTGTGAGAGATCGGCAGTACTGTCAGAGATCGTGCAGTAATGATTTTAGTGAAATCTTTTGGCAGGATTCTCACATCCTGTTCAATGCAGCACATCAGGAGTTCTTTAGAATGAAATATAAAACTCACTGAAACATAGATTGTTTTTTTGTTTTTTTTTTATTATTCACCTCCCTTGCATTTTTAAAGGATTTGCGCACTTATGCCAGGCACTGTGGTGATAGCACACGGCCTGTGGGGAGAATAAAGTGCTGTAGTGACACAACCAATCAGAGACTGCCATCCTGCTTACTGTCACTGCTGACAGTGAGAGCAAGCAGCACGATCAGTGCTCGGGTCAACACTCTGCCTTCCCCACATACTTCTTAAATCGATCTGCCCTTCTACCTGCGCCCTGTACTTTCCCTGTCTCCCCCCTGTCCCGGGTCCCCAGCCAGCACCTATGAGCAGGATTGGGGCCACCACTGGCTCCCTGCTCTCCTGAGACTCCAGCATAAGCCTAGGTTGAAAAACCCTCCCAGCAAGCCAGAGCCGGTGCCACCTTGGTCAGTGTTGCTGCTTTCCACATTTGGCATCTAGCAGCATGGATTCTGAGCAGAGATTGTGCATGCTCTATTCTTCCCACTGCCTGGAACTGTGGAACCCTGTCACCTTACAACTCAACAGTATTATTAATAATAATTCCAAGTCTAGTTTATTTTACAATAATCAGGGGAGTTGATTAAAATGCCAAAGTACAATATTATGTCAGTCAATAGCAATTATATATTATCTATAAATAAATCTATGTAAAGTTTAATTTTGTTGCTAAATATCCCATCAAAAATATCAATGTAACACTGCTTATAAGTAATGAAACTTATTTCATTAAAATGTAATCTTGGTAACTCAGTTATCTGGAGATAAGTGTCAAAATATTATGCAAATCATATAGGAAGCAATTCTATATTTAATTTTAACCCAATATTACTAACGTCTCCTGTCTCATACAGAGTAAACAAATGAGGAGTAAAGTGCTAGTTGGTTATGAAGAGTCTCTGACAAAAGTATACAACTCTGAAAAAGAAAAGATGGGTTCCGCAGCTGTCATTTTTTTAATTGATTGTAACTTGGATTTTGATGTTCTTCAGATTATTTCTCAATACATTTACAGTGAGAGCATTTATTTGGTGGTAGAAGAGTAATCTCCAACCGTGGACATTATCATGATCAGTCTGGGAACAGTGAGGATAATTTCTCTTATTTTTTGTGTGCCTCTTAATTTCAAGAGTGAAGTTGAGTTTATAGCTCAAGCTAATATGTATTTTAAATATATTGTTACTGCAATCACAACTGTGAAGATCTGCAGCCTGTGGTGGGGGAGGGGGGGGGGGGGGGCATGGTGTTCTGTGTATTCTACTGCACAACGATCAAAACTACAGCAATAGATTACTCCTGAGACTAAAGATGAACATTGCCAGGTTGGTTCCATGGCTGCTTCTGATGTCAATGAGGGTATATTCTGCCATGTGTTTGGTTCTTGTACTCTGACATGAATTCTACCCAAGTCATTATGGGTTCTTGTGAGACGGTGCCTCTCGGAGCCTGAGAAGAGGATGCAGAAAAGCAGAGAAGACTTACCTGACCGGCGATCCAGCACAAGTAATTCCTTTTTTTCTGTTTCAGGTCCTGGCGACAGCGAATCAGAAATGCTTTTCTGCCAGCACGGTGAGCTGCTGGTGAGAGGATAGAAGACAGAAGACACCAAGAGGAAAGAGAAGACTGAAGGAAAGACACAGGAGGACAAAGAGAACAGGAAAAAGAGAAGCACCAAAGTGGAGAAGAGGTGATACCAGCTGGAGGGTCCAGAAGAGACGAAGATACCGAGAAGAATGTCAGTTTCCTGCACAGATCTGGTAAGTATGACTTCCATATTCTGCTTCCTGTAGCCCTACTTGGCAGAAGCGGCACAAGGCCTGAGGCACATATCCAGCACTAGGCCCATGCAGCACTAGTGGGCACAAGGCCCTGGGTTATTAAGTGTGCTTAGAGTCTATTGTATTTCTCTGTAGGTGCATTTGTTCTATTTCAGGCTTAGCCAATAGCCCCAATTAAAATAAAACCTAGCTTGTGACCCTAGTTAATTGCAGGACTAGCCTGTGAAAGCATTTAATTTCAAAATTAGCCTGTGACAGCATTTTTTTGAGGGATTAGCCTGTACCTCCATTTGAAGTACAGGATTAGCCTGTGGTCACAGCTAGGAGTTACTCTGCCATTTGAGACCGCGCACAGTCTGTAGTCATGGCACTGTATTCAGGTGACCACTATGTGGTTGTCCTTTTTACTGTACTTTATTGTATTGTAATCTTTTGTTGCATTTTCCCTTCCAGGTTCCAGAAGTCAGGCCGTCATTAAAGGTAGCCTTTTGGTATCCATATTTACTCTATATCTCCATTTGGTGATATGTGTTTGTGAACTGTGGGGGTTGGTTTAGGGCAGTACACGACACCTTGTGCTAGGAGTTTATAGTTGCGCAGCATCTGGTCACATAGTTTTGTTGTTTTTGTAGCTAGCACTAGTGTGGGAAATACATATTAGTTCAAAAGACAACATTGTGGATGGGCTGTCTTGTGTCTCCCCATTTTCTAGACACTGATCCCGGAAGTGCAGGTGAACATCAAGAGGAAGCAGCGATTATTCGATGAGTATCATCTTTTCATTTGGTCTCCCTTCCTTGGTGGAGGCCCTCACCAGTACATCGGTGAGTCAGATGTTTAGGCGGGATATTTCCCTGTCCCAAATATCCGAAGTCTAGTGTACAGGTGCTGAAAAAATTGAGGTGATGGCAGTAAGTAGTAGTAGAGTACAGGGTCTCTACTTCTGGCCATCACCTCATACAACCCCTTCCTTCCACTTTGTGCACATAGCCTTCAGTAATTAGGTGTGTTTTTATTTTAGACTGATGCGGTGTGGGGTGTCGTGCTGTGGAGTCCGTACCAACAGTAGGTGGACCAGTCGTGATGAAGCTAAGAAGTTTGTGTACGTCTGTACGTACCCCACAGGCGCTACATAATAATGACGGAAATATAACTTTGGAAATAAATAATATTAATTTGATAATTATCCACTTTGGAGGATCCTTCATACCGTTTATTATATTTTGTGTTGCCATTTATCTTCTGATTGTATCACTGCTGAAACACAACAGAAATATGAGCAGCAAAGATTCAGGTTTCACAAAACCTCAGCTTGTTGCCTACATAAGGGCTCTTATATATATATGGGCTCTTTTCTGCTTTCTATGGCGTTTTTGTTATAGCTTCTAACTTGATTCATTTAACTTTTCATTTGCAGTATCAATACCTATAATATTATATTTGTAAACATGTTCTAAGTACAGCTCAGGATACACTTCAGGCAGATTGATAGTTTTGTCAGGTCATTCCACATAAATGTTTGTTGAAATAAAATTAAAAAACTGAGTTTTTCTGTATTTGGTTGACTGATATTGGCTTATTTTAATGTCTCCAGGTTGCCAGCAATATACAGCCTTCCAAAATAAGCGAAGAACAAATCTCCAAAAGTGGGGTCCTTAAGATATTTTGTATATCTACTCATTTCTGGTTCAAACTGTCTTTAAAAAAGTCTTTAAAGAAGTCTTTAAAAAAATTGTTCTGAGTAGAAAGTTGTTTTTTATAGCTGTTACATTTCTATTCTTTTTATGTCAATTTTCAAATAAATTGCTGTTGGAAAATGATAGTTTAAAATGTATATATTTTTTTCAATTGTACTTGTAAAATAGTTTCATATAAATTAACTTTATATATACATTATATGGGAGTAGAACACGTAAAATTGGGTAACGGGGGCACTAATAGACAGAGGATATTGTCTCAAAGGGAATTTTTTTGGATCTATGAATTAAAAATCCTGGTCCCAGAGGGTTTAATTGTGGACATTGACTTTTGGTAGTATGTGATTACATTTTAAATGAAACTGCACTTTAAATTAAATGTATTTTAATTGATGTAATATATTTCTTTTACAAATTAAAGTAGTTTACTTTAGTTTTTAGTGTGTGTATCAAAAGAAAAACATAATTTTTCAGTAGAATAATGGCATGACTTATAGTAATCTTCATCTGAACGAGTAGTCATTTAATTTTCATTTAATAAACAATTACCAGTTGTTATGACAATGTATCCATTGGTAATTTAATTTATTTCCAGTGGCACATAATTTATATGAAAAAAAAATCTTCACTTGGTCAGTACTTTTTTTTTTACTCCTTTTAGTATAGTATAATAAAGTATTTATGAAATACTCCATGTCCAATAAAATATTTGTCTATAAATAATCACTTTTGGCTCTTGAATTATTTATTTCTGCATTTTACTTTGAATTTGAATCTGTCTCCTGTCTATTATTATAATTTAATTTATTTTTAAGGTGCCACAAGAGGTTCTCAGTGCCGTACAATGAGGACAGCATACCACAGAATTATTAAAAGAACAAACAGCAATAAAAGAAGGAGTTGGGTTAATGGCTACAGTTTAGATAGCTATCAGATTAAACTGAGGAGTGCAGAGGAGGGAATGAGACAAAGCAGGAATCAAGCCAGTGCCCGAGATTGTAGATGTGAGAAGCAGGGCTAGAGGCACTGAAGTTTAACCTTAACCTGGGTTAAAAGTGAGTTTCAAGAGTTTGGAGTTAATAGTATGTTGCAAAAAATTATGAGGAAAGATGGTCCTACTCGTCAGATTACCTCTTATATCTTCACTTGACAGCTATTGCTCACTTTCTCTAAATTCAACACTGTTGTCCATATTTTTTTTTTAGCTGCAGCTCACTGTTGAGACAGAATTATTTGAATAATCAATCTGGGATACAAAATGGAGTCCAGCAGCCATGAATGTGCTTACATGATTCTGTTTCTCTATGAATTAGTTTTGCAACAGATGAATATATTTATGTCCTTCATGCTTCTTGGAATGTACTTTCATAAGGCCGCTGGTGGCTTCCACCAGTGATTGTTTAGAAACATTGATAAGAGAATTCATGTACCCATATATCAAAGACAGGGCCTCTTCTTGACATGTTGTGGTCAGGGAGGGACCTTCTTTAATGTCGATGTATATGCATTTAATATTTATCCGATCAGATCAGATTATGTATTATCGTTACCTTCTGATCTAATTAAACTAGTTGATTTGTGTACACGAGAGTTAATAAACTTGACTCTATTTCATTATTAAATCTTCTGGCTCCTTTATTGAAAACAGCTATGTCAGTTGGTGATTTTCACATGATCTATCAAGTATCATTTATGAGGGCCTAAAATCCTAAAGCACGAGGGTCTTAATACTGATGGGCATGATTCATTACTGATCTTATCTGCCAGTTTTTGAGGATCTTAAGAAAATCTTCTCTGAGCATGCCCAGAAAGGGGAGATAAGAAGGAAAATCCACTGTGTAAGTTAAGAATTTCTTAAGTTAAGATGAAAATCCTTCTTAACTGCACTTAAGAAGTTCTCCCAACACTTGAGAAAAAAGGGTTGGAAAAGGGATTTGGCGGAGATCGTACTGACTTAAGAAGAGTAGGCGTTTACCTCCGGATATATAAGATAGATAAGAAGAAATGCTTAAAGATTTTCTTAACTTCTTTCATAAACTTAAGGAAGCTCTGGGTCATGCTTTAAGTCCAAAACAGCCATAGAAGCAGCGCTGAATAACACCACTAAACTGTTAAAAAAGCATCGTTCATTTAAAACACTCACAACTAAATATGCACAACATGCATCTTAATACACTTCACTCAAATTTATTTTTTTTTTTATTTAATTTTATGCTAATATCAAACATTAATCAATGTACTATTTTTTAAAAACAACCATGGTGAATGCACAGTTGTAATAGATTGCAATGTACAGTGGTTGATGTGTAATATCTAATAGTTAGCCTATACATTTTTTGATATTTTAAAAAAAATGGCTAATAATATTCTAGTATAAACGAAGATATAACAGTTTAATTTGTTACAGTTGTGCAAACTAAAACCATGCGTACTCTTCCATAAGCGACACATAGGAAATCCACGCAAACATGGGGAGGAAATATAAATTCCACAGATATAAGGCCGTTAGTGAGGATTTGAACTCAGGACCCCACTATTGAAAGCTGCATGATATAGACTAGAACGAAAAGTTGCGCATGAACTTCTCTCATATTTTTTTTTTTCTTTTATCATTTTTATTAATGTCAATAATTATGCAATGAAATATTCCTTGGTAAAGGCACAGTTTAAATAATTTGCTATGGGAAATCATTGATGTATAATATAATAATATTTGGACTTTACTTTGTCATTTTTTGCCTTCTGCTTTTTTTGGCATTTACATTTTTTTTGCTTTTATCTGTGGATTTTTTCTATTTGTTTTGATTCACTTTATTTGGAACAACTGCTTGTCTGTGTTTTAGCTCCACACAAATTTCAACATGCAATATAGGCATATTCCACAAAATGGGTCATTGATCGAACTCATGACCCCACTGATGAAAAGTGGATTGTCTAACCGCTAGATTATACTTCATATTGCAACAAACATACCACACAACACAGACACTAGTGGCAACCTAAAGTGTTAATGAGCATAATTAAATGAACAATTGCACACACCTTCTTAGTAACAGACATGAAGGATCATGTTTTGTTTTATAAAAAGTTAAATAAGAAAGTCTATGCAAATGCATCTCAGAATAATTTGCAATTAGAAATAAACATAAACATATTTTAATCAATATACAGGTAAACAACAGATTTCCGTAACCAGCGTTGCATAGACCCAGCATCAGATCTCATCATCTGATACTACAGTGGGCCATACACCTTCATATACTTGTCTCATTACAATCCACTATAAAAGACTGCTTCATGCACATGAAGTTGGTTAGGACTCTATAGTGGTGTCTTCTGGTTTGGTTTTGTATGGTGGGCTTTTATTTGCTTTAACAGTTATCTTTTCTCTTACTCTTTTATAGACACTTTCAATGTTTTTGTTTGTAAGATATTTTATGTTCCACAATAATGGTACATCTTGTTTTTCATATGTAATGTGTATTTTAAAGTGTGTGTTGTTTGCATTATAAATTTTAACGCACTTTTTTTTGGGGGGTGGGTTTTGTGAACCAATCTAATATCTATTAAGATAATTCTTATGTGTTTTGGCACTTCCCCATGTTGCATGTTTATCCAGCAGATCCCCAGCCCTCCTGAAACTGTGGAGGCCGGCCACTTCAGGTTCCAGACTGATTTGCAAGGTAAAATCTTTTTCTAATATGGTTTATATCACAATTTTATAATTCTCTAACATCCTAAAAATACAATTGTTGGGTGATGAAAGTAAAGGCCTGTTTCATTTTTCTAAACATATACAAATGCATGCAGCAGGCCATTTGGTCTTAAAAAAATATTTACCTTTGAAATCTGGCTGTAAGGGCTGCCTCTGCCCCTGCTGAGACTATCAGATGTGACTTTTATAGCCATAGCACTTAGAAAAATAATGATGAAGCATGATTGTTAGAGTTTAGGTTAAAATAGACCAAACTAAAGGCTTTCGTTGATGTACTACCAAGCCTTATCTGGGACATGTCTGCCTCATCTGAAAAATAATCAGTAATTAAGCAGTCCGTTTTAATCATATATCTGACTCACTATGTGAATATTCTATTCTGCCCAGGTAAAGTACATAAACTAAGTGTTGTTTGTTTATTGATTTTAAAGCACTGATTTGTCAATGTTTCTAAGAGAGATACCTTACATGCTTTCATTTTGAGGATAAGTGAGAAACAGACACCATTTTAGTAAATGGCTAAATGTTTTGTGATGGGGTGTGCACCGGGCACTTTTAGTGTTTTGGGTTTTGGGTTCTGATTAGCTTGAGGTTTTGGGTTCTGATTTGTTTTGCCAAAACACCTGACGAAAGGTTTTGGTTCTGATTTAGGGTTTTGGGTTCTGATTTATTTTTAAAAAAGCATAAAAAGCGCTAAAATCCATTTTTTGGTTTTTTTTACACTCCTACGCTATTATTAACCTCAATAACATTCAATAACAATAATTTCCACTAATTTCCAGTCTATTCTGAACACCTCACACCTCACAATATTCTTTTTAGTCCAAAACGTTGCACCGAGGTAGCTTTCTGGACTGCGTAGTGGAGTGGGCCCGGTACCCAATTTGGTACCGGGGCCACAATATATCACCCTCAACTGGTCTGAATTCCACTGCACAGCTGCCTGCTCCTACATCCTCTGCAGCATATACAGGGTGTAGTTCTAGCGCGTCAATACCCCTTGTTTTTGACGATGACAGGTCATTTTCATTAACTTTGGATTTGCCCCCAACACTGAATGTAGTTTAATATCTGATACGCATCTATCTGGACTGCGTAGTGGAGTGGCACCGGTACCCAATTAGGTACCGTGACCCCAATATATCACCCTCAACGGATCTGAATTCCACTGCACAGCTGCCTGCTCCTACATCCTCTGCAGCATATACAGGGTGTAGTTCGAGCACGTCAATGCTTCTTGTTTTTGATGATGACAGGTCATTTTCATTCATTTTGGATTTGCCCCCAACACTCAATGTAGTTGATACACATCTATTGGGACTGCGTAGTGGAGTGGCCCCGGTACCCAATTTGGTACCGGGGCCACAATATTTAACCCTCAACAGTTCTGAATTCCACTGCACAGCTGCCTGCTCCTACATCCTCTGCAGCATATACAGGGTGTAGTTTGAGCTCGTCAATACCTCTTGTTTTTGACGATGACAGGTCATTTTCATTAATTTTGGATTTGGCCCCAGCACTGAATGTAGTTGATATGCATTTATCTGGACTGCGTAGTGGAGTGGCCCCGGTACCCAATTTGGTGCCGGGACCACAATATATCATCAAAGCGTACGAAGGGCTTCATCCACAAGAGCTACATGCTTGGTGGAATCACAATGGTTTACCAGCTCCTCCCTCACTTTCTCTTGTAATATAGATTGCAGTACCTATTCTCTTGCACTGCTTAAAAATTTAACGTAGTAAATGTAATATAGATTGCAGTACCTATTCTCTGGAACTGCTTAAAAATTGAACGTATTAAATGTAATATAGATTGCAGTACCTATTCTCTGGAACTGCTTAAAGAATGAACGTAGTAAATGTAATATAGATTGCAGTACCTATTATCTGGAACTGCTTAATAATTGAACGTATTAAATGTAATATAGATTGCAGTACCTATTCTCTGGAACTGCTTAAAAATTGAACGTATTAAATGTAATATAGATTGCAGTACCTATTCTCTGGAACTGCTTAAAAATTGAACGTATTAAATGTAATATAGATTGCAGTACCTATTCTCTGGAACTGCTTAAAAAATCAACGTAGTAAATGTAATATAGATTGCAGTACCTATTCTCTGGAACAGCTTAAAGAATGAACGTAGTAAATGTAATATAGATTGCAGTACCTATTATCTGGAACAGCTTAAAGAATGAACGTAGTAAATGTAATATAGATTGCAGTACCTATTATCTGGAACTGCTTAAATATTTATTTTTTTATTAATTTTGTATAATTTTTTTTAGTAATTTTTAAGAGATTGTAATAATTATAAAATTTGTATGGACTTAGCACAACAAAGCACAGAACTAAAGCAACACTGGACTCAGCAGGACAGACACTGGCTAAAGCACCACTGGACTCAGCAGGACAGAGCACAGGACAAAAGCACCACTGGACTCAGCAAGGACATAGCACGGTACACAGGCATAAAGCACCACTGGACTCAGCAAGGACAGAGCACTGATCACACAGGAGCACCACTACCCTACACACCCTCCCTCTTCCCTGATGTCAGGCGAAATGAAAATGGCGGCCGCAAGGTGAGTATTTATGACATCCGAGTATCGCGAGATCCGATGCAAGACTTGGATGTCATAGCCTCGTTTCGGATTCCTTTGGCGGCCGTAAGTACCCGAACCGTGCTCGGATCCCGTCGGATCCTCACTGTTCGGGTGGGCTCGGATTACCGGAATCCGAGCCTGCTCATCCTTAGTTTTGTGGAAGTCAAATAATTGGATGAAGTAAAGCAAATTGATTAACATTGTTTTACCATGCGATTTTGATTAATACACCACGGATTCATAACACACATTTACGTTCGCACTTACACTTGTAAATAATGCACATTTATTAAGGTTCCAATCCACATTTATTTATTAGTAAAATGTATTAGATTGTTTATACATAAATGATAATATATTAAAAGTTTCTAAGGCACAGGATATAGGAAATGTATCATGTCTAGTGTCATTTTGCACATTGCCATCTCTAATCCGCTACTTTCAGCTTTGCGATCGTTTCCTGCAATCAATAGTTATGGAAGATAAAATATTGAATTATCAAAATGACATTGTGTTTTAGGTTTGTTTAGAACTGTTATGGGTCAGTTTCCTTGAGAAACACATTTTTTCATCTGTTGGGGGAAGGGGATCAGACCTTCCCAGAGAAATCCTTTGAATTAGCAGAAAACTGGAACATCATTAACCCTGAGTCAATGAAGTCCCCTAGACATGATGCTTGTTTATATAGTGGCATTACCAGTAGTTTTTTTTTGTTCTATACTGAAGCTGCATATCAACACGCTGGCCCATTGTTCTGGCTCTCTTTGCCTGACTACACAGTAGACATGATTACCTTATCCTGGACCTGGATGAAGCGTTAGAGGAGATGTAATGTATTCAGTGTTTTTATACTTTCCTGCTTTATTGTAGCATCTTTAATGCGTGATAATGGTTTGCTGTAAATCCTGCTATATTTTTCAATTAAATATCTTTGTACTTGGAACCACAACAATTGCATTGGACAGTGTTTTATTGGTAAGCGATAAAATTACTTTAATAGTTTGTAATTTATGCCAACTGACCTTATGACCCAGCTGTCAACTGGAGCACAAAGGAGCTTTTGCAAAGATAATTTTAATATTGGAAGATCAACACATGAAGGAGTTACCTTTTGCAGCATGTAAGTATCTATAGTTAACAAATGTTATTCCCTTTAGGTTATTGGGGGACCTGGGTTACAGTTAAGGCAACAAATTGTAGATTTTACAGCTTGAAAGTACAGGTGTGTATAAAGTACACACAGTCCAGTAATAATTAGTTTCAAATGCCCTAAGTTTGATCTCTTTTTTTATATAATATTTTAAAAAGGTAAAGAAGACAGTCATTATGGGTTCCAGCATGACCTGCCTTGCAACACCTCTAACCAATGGGATAAGACCAATATGCATGTGTTTGTGTGTTTTTTTTTTTATTTACAAAGAAGTTTGTATTACAGTTTGTTTTTATTTTGATTTTCATTTGATTACTGTAATTGTGTTTGTAAATAAAAATTCATATTTTATTTTTGCAATACTCATTCTCCTGTAACTCTCTGCTGCTTTGGACACTGTTTAACAGTCTCTTCTCTTACACATCCTTAACTCCATTATCCATTTAGACACAGTTCTCTCCTGGGCCACTTCCTAACTCTGTAACTGCTCCTGTAGTGTACCCACCTCTGGCACATTCTCCCTTCCACTCTCTATTGAGGTCTCACAAGGTTTTTTTTTCTAAATATTGTACTTTATTATTGTGCTTCTCTTGTCTTGGGGTACTAATTTGGTCATTTGGCCTCCAATACCACCTCTATGCTGAGGACAACCAAATGTACATTGCTTTCCCTGACCTATCTGTTGTAAACCACTTACTTTCTGCATTCTTCCATGATTTTCACAATGATACCTAAAGCTCAACAGGTTCTAAACCGACCTTCTTATAGTCAACAACTGCCCTCCAATCTCACTCACTGTCAATAACACCACTATACCCTCTGCCTTGCTTAAAATTAAAATCCTCAGTTAGTTTGTGATGAGGATAGCAGGAATCCATTAATAAAGCATAACATAAATAAAAAAAAAGATTTGTACAGACAAAGGACCCCCAAAGTTTAAATAGTATACCCCCTAGAGCCTAAACAACTGTCCAAAAGAATATTCCAAACAGTGTACCAAATTCAGAGTGGCCAATTTCATTAATAATCAGCAAATTGCTTTGCCTCCAACAGCACAGTGTTCCCCTGCCATAATGGCAAGCAAGCCCTGATTAGACTGTACTGGCCTGCATTTCCTAGGGTGATGTGCCACTAGCTCACCTCCCCCCACCTAGGGGGATCCACCCATGATATGAAAATAATATATCCCTTAACTAAACAGTATAATCAGATTATTGGAAAGTATAGCATTTCCAAAATGAGAGCCAGCACCTTTATAAGGCGTGAGCTGTGGGTCCTGGCATATATCTCAAACAAGATGAAGCTGTGGGCATACACTAAGATGCGCTGCTCTAAATGGCAGTGTTTTAACCGGTTCCAGCCACAGCTTTTGGAGGAGTTAAGGGAGGAAATTTTAAGATGTGAGTTCTCTATTAATCGCCTAAAATACTGTAATACAAATACTTTTTTGTTTTTTTTAACAATTGCTTTTAACGATTTTCAAGGACATGCCCTATGTAACAATCACTCCAATGCTTTGGCACTGTCCGCCGATGCTCCCTCTCTGGCGGCCGATACTTTGGATTCGGGTCTGCAGCCATTGACTGATGCATTATGCCTATTAGACTATTTAAGACACCTAAGCATCTCAAATGGTGCCAGTTCTTTGAGCCTCTGCCTGTTCAGAACTGGCTCACTGTGGCTTCTTTCAAACTGTGTCTGCAGATTATAACTCCACCTGATATCCAGCTTTAAAGCCTCACAACTTACCTAGACCTCAGTGCTGTTCCATGCCTGCAGCTTATTACTACACGTAATATCCAGCTCCTAAACTTGCCAGCTTACCTGGAGCTTAGTGCTGATCCTTGCTTTCAGACTATTACTCTACCTGATTTTTAACCCTAGAGCTTTGCAGCTTCCTGGATCTTTGCACTTACCTCTACCTGCAGATATTTCTTCATTTGATATTTAGCTCACAGGACTCTCAGCTCTATCTGGACATCAGTCCAACTCCAGCCTACAAACCATCTCCACCTCCAGCATACATTCTCCACCTGCAGCTACTTGCTCCTCATGCTCTCCATCTGGTCTAGCTTAGAACCCTCTTGGAGAACCGAGACATACGGGGTAGAATCCGCAAAGTCCATAGCTGCTTGCAGGGGTCCCTGGCAAATACCTTCTGTCTCGTTAGACTCTGCTCCTCTGAGTAGGGTGGCAGTAAGCCAAGCAGACCACAATGATCTGTCAGTTACCATGAGTTTGTGACATATTATTATTATATATTATATATTAATATTATATATTATTAAAGAAACTGGTCTTGCCTGGCCAGAAGCATTGCCTCTTGTGTTACATGGCATGAGAATCATCCCCCCCAGGACCCTTGCACATTTCGTATTATGAAACTCATTTTAGGTAACTCCCTAATATTGCAATGGACCCTTTACCTGGCTTACCTTCACGAAATGACTTGATTATTAAATACTTGGATCAAATGAGAATACAAATAAGGCAAATCCATGATGCACAGCTTTCTACTCATCAACCTGTTATTCATAAATGTCATGCTCCAAATCCAGGATACTGTGTGATGATAAAGGTGTTCGTAAGAAAAGGAGGACTGTCTGACTGGTGGGAAGGCCCTATTCCACGTTTTCCTGATGTCTTTAACTTCAGTCAAAGAGGTAGAAAAGTCAACAGGGATGCACGCCTCACACTGTAAGTAGTTAACTGCTCACCTCACACCACTGGAGAAAGAACGTATCCTTATACACACTTCCCCAGTATTTTTGCAACAACAAATCCAGGTACAGCAACTTAGATGGACATAATAAACCCCAGCCTTGAGTTGCATCAGTCAACACCAGGTAGCTCTGGGGGAGCCAGTAGGTCCCAGCTGTGAAGAAAAAGCAAAACCAATAACCTTGACAATGAATTTTTTGAAACCCGATCTGGATAAAGGACTTTTGGACATTCTTAGCAGACGCAACCATCTTTGTTTGAGGAATCATCTTTATGCATATTGTATGTTTCCTGACTCTTATATTAGTAATTTGACAAACCCAGATTTAAAATTGGGAAAAAGGCCCTGGGGAGAAAATTTGCTGTTGAAAGATACCTTTGTATACAGTATCAGTTTCTTGGTTTGAAATAGCATAGCTGTGGCATACAAGTAGCAGAACCTGCCTTCAGTTTAAAAATACTTCCACAGAATCAGTATTTGAGATTGGCAGGTGTGTCTGGTAACCCTGATATCTGTATGTCAGTTCAGAGTCCAATGGGTAAGAACATTTATTTCAAAGAAAAGAGATAATTTATTTTACCCTTTAAGTAATAAGGATGTAGGAATTTCTGATTGTAGCTATGCTAATATATCAGTAATTCTATCAAAACAGAGTAATACCCAGAATAATATAATATTTAATGTTAATATAACATGGCCAGAAGTGTAACACCTCCTTAAAAGTTTAATATTTTGAATGATACAAAGTAGAACAGGCCATAAGTTATGGGATCTGATTTGTGTTACTCAGTGGGCTGTATTTTGTGTGTGGAAATGGGCTTTCTCATGGTTACCTGCAGAGTTAATGGGACTTGTTTCCTCAGCTGGGTTATCCCTGTAATAGTGATGCAACTAAAGAGACACTTTCCATAGTAAACGAAGAATTGGCTCAGCTAAGGAAAGTGTCATTACAGAACCAGGAAGCCCTTGATGTGTTATTGGCAGAGAGAGAGGAGGAGGAGTATGTAAATTAATAGACCAAGAGTGTTGCACTTTTATTTCAGGTCAACATTATCTGGTTGAATTGCATTTATCAAAAATGTGTGAATTACAGAAAGAAGTTGGGGAAATTAGCAAACAAACATGGGATCCTTTTTCATGGCTAGGTTCATGTTTATCCCAATGGATGTCACTTTAGATGCCACTAAAGCTCTTGTCCACTCTCTTATTATCTCCCGCTTGGACTACTGTAACCTCCTCCTTACTGGCCTCCCCCGCTCTCATCTCGCTCCCCTTCGCTCCGTACTCAATGCTGCCGCTCGGCTCATTTTCCTTTCTCGCCGTTCCTCTTCTGTCTCCCCCCTCTACAAATCCCTCCACTGACTCCCCATCCCCTACAGAATCATGTTCAAGCTCCTCACTGTTACTTTCAAGGCCCTCTCCAACTCCACTGCTCCCTACATCTCCAACCTAATCTCCATTCACTCTCCATCCCGCCCTCTGCGTTCGGCTAACGACCGCCGCCTCTCTTCCCCCCTGATTACCTCCTCCCATGCTCGCATCCAAGACTTCTCCCGCGCTGCCCCCCTCCACTGGAACCAGCTCCCCCGCTCCATCAGAACTTCCCCCAACTTGTCCAGCTTCAAACAGGCCTTAAAAATCCACCTCTTCCTTAAAGCCCTCCAGTCCCCCACCTAATTGACCTAGTTGTCCTAATTGACCTCCTCCCAGTCTCCCCTACCCCCCTCCCACTTCTGTCCCCATCTTACCTCCCTCCTTTTTATTCTCCTCTTCCCCCTCTCCGTCTCTGCCTCCGTTCTCCCCATTCCCTCCTCCCACCATTGCGTCTCTGTCCGTCCTACCCTCCCCTTAGATTGTACGCTCCTTCGAACAGGGCCTCCTTTCCTTCTGTTCTCCACCACCTTAACTCTGCTCTTCAGCTCCTTGTCTCTTCCGTGAGGTCCTCCTGCCCTTCTACCCCCCTCTCTACCCCGCTGGGGGCTCTCACCTCTCATCTAGCTGTACATTGAGCTTCTGAGTTACTGTGCTTTTTGTTAACTGTACTGTGCTGTCTCACCCTGTATCGTGTTTCTGTCTGTCCCTGTACGGCGCTACGGATACCTAGTGGCGCCCTATAAATAAAAATTAATAATAATAATAATAATGTCAGGTATAGTACAATATATAGTAATAGGTCTTGTGGTCTTATTGATCTTTTATATAATTGTAAAATGTCTTTATATATGACTTGGTGCCTTATGCAAGGAAAGGGAGGAGAATTAACAATCAGGTAAGAGGAAATAGGCCTCAATATCCAGCATTTTATGTCAATATTAGAAGACATGACATAGTAAGGCAGGTACATTAGGTGATAATAGTGGTATCAGAGGTTGGATTGAGATAGAATTGTTCGAATAATCAATCTGGGTTACAAAATAGAGTCCAGCAGCTATAAATGTACTTATATGTTTCTGTTTTTCAATAAATTATTTTTTTTGCTAAATATTTTTATTGGACAATAACGAAAGAAAAACATATTACAATAAAATATAGTAACAAGAATTGGTGCTCAGTATGTGTCTTTTTTTCCTTACTTTTTGTATGGTAATTTTATAAACTATTGTCTATGAACACCATTACTTTATTCCAAAACAATTTTTTCTACAGGTCCAGACATTATGGTAGAAGGTGGTATCATAATGCTTACACTTTGGAAAGTGGCTGTTTCAGTCTCCATCATATGTTTACATTGGTTTTGTGACAGATATGCCTTATTGATTGACTTCCTGTAGATTAGTGGAACCCTATTAACTACTTTTGCAAGAAATTAATATGTTTATGTCATGCCTCTGGGAATGTACTTTCACAAGGCCAGCACAGGCTTGCACCGGTGATTATTTACAAACAGTGATAGGAGAATTTGTGTACCCATACATCAGAGATAGGGCCTCTTCTTGACATGTGGTCAGGGAGGCATATTGTTTACTGTGGTGGTGCGTGCAATTATTAATTATCCAATCATCATCATCATTTATTTATATAGCACCACTAATTCCCTCTCGCTGTACAGAGAACTCCCTCACATCAGTCCCTGCCCCATTGGAGCTTACAGTCTAAATTCCCTAATACACACACAAACACACACACACAGACAGACTAGGGTCAATTTGATAGCAGTCAATTAACCTACCTGTATGATTTTGGAGTGTGGGAGGAAACCGGAGCACCCGGAGGAAACCCACTCAAACATGGGGAGAACACACAAACTCCACACAGATAAGGCCATGGTTGGGAATCAAACTCATGACCCCAGTGCTGTGAGGTAGAAGTGCTAACCACTAAGCCACCGTGCTGCCCCAATTAGTGTAAATGGCAATCTAAACACCCCTCTACACAGGGATGTCACGGTTGCTAATCCTTCCAGCCCTGCTTGCTCTCACAAGCATCTCCACTCATTACAGAAAGCCATTTCAATCTCTCCTCTTAGGCTCATGTCCCTCTCCATTTTTCTGGTGTGCTCAGTGTTCATGCTATGGTGTGCGCACACTCTTCAAAATGTGCATGTTGCATGCAAGTGCACCAGGAAGCCCACAGGAGCAACCCCCAAAAAATCACAACAATGCTAGGTCACACAATCTTCTTATGGGTTGTCACATATGCAACAGTGAAAAGAAAACTCATTAACTGCAGGCATATTCTACATAAAGTGGTATGTACCCATATTATATATATTGATTGTTAGTGTAGGTGCCCATCTGGATGAGATCACCTTTTCACAGTAGATGGGCAGTGATGATTTGATCAAAAAGTGCGCTAAGAACCCCATGTTTATTTAAAATATTATATTGTATTGTGAAATTGCAGTCTAATACACAAATATTTGTTACTCTGGTTAGTGTGTCTTTAGTGTCTAAAGTGTGCTCCTCTATTCTTGTCCTGTATAAAAAAACGTTAAAATGTTATAAATTAAAACAGCACACAACTATACTCATCTCTATAGGTAAAAGTATTACAGATCATATATGCTTTTTAATTGTCAATAACTGACATTTATTTTACTACCACTTGTACATGTATTACACACATGTCTAATTATTTGTTTTATTTATTATTAATTTTGTCTTTACATCACTCTCTATTAATGGTCAGAGCTATAAGGCATCCACTGAATGACAAGTGGGTGTGTTCAGCTATCAACGCAAGTGAATCAACTTAGTGACTGCCTGAAGCTCAATTTTTTGGGGATCAGTAATGATTTATTGATTATATAAATTATTGTACAAATAAATAATGGGTAATACACTCCTTACTTTAAATTATATGGGTATTAGATGTCACAGGGGAGTATTGTGACCATAGAAAAGCACAAGGCTGGCGTCTCTAATATCTGTAAATCACAACAAGGGGAACGGTATTTCTTATAATGCACACATTTTTTTAATGAACACATAAGTGATGTCAACAGAATTCACAAATGCACGCTATGCACTGTGCACAGGAAGAGTTTCCACCGCATCATTAAACAGTGGCCACATGCTTGCTTGTGGGTGGTTACACTGTCGTCAGCAGCATGCACATCATTTCTGCGCTGCCCTGGTGCTTTATGGCCACCAACCAATTTGACTGAGCCGGTGCTCCAGTTATTGGTGCTGCCAATAACTAGAGCACATGATCCGTCCTCTACACTACACCCCTGCCCCCACAAATATCAAGGGTTTGCTGCCATATGCACATGGAGCTGAATTTCAGTCAAATCTGATATTGCTCTAACGTAAATAAACTACTATCTCCATTCAAATATAATGATGGCAATAGCTCAGCAACTTGCAACCAAATGTCATGCAAAGTACATTCCTAATAATAACACAGTCTCAGTTCATGTCACACCGCAGACAGCCTCGTCCACAATAAGACAGACGGTTCTGGATGGTTATAAAGAAATCAGATACTCTGACACAAGTGCATCATCCTGTGAAGAAAATATGAATTTTACAGCTTTAATTTTTCTACTAAGTATTTGTTGTTCTATGATATTTGTTGGATTTCTTCTTAATGCATTTATTGTGATAAAAATCTTCATTTGGTGGTTGAAAGGTCAAACTCTTCAAGCCGTGGACATTATCATGACCAGCCTGGGAATGGTGAGGATCCTTCTTCTAATTGTTATTCTTATAATAGTTGCTGATACAACTGCTCCTCATTCAGTCTTTCCAAGTGAAAATGTCCTGGAATATTTTTTCACTACAACTATATTTGTGACATTTTGCAGCCTGTGGTGGGGCACCGTGCTCTGTGTGTTCTACTGCGTAAAGATCACAAACTTCAGCAACAGATTATTCCTGAGACTTAAGATGAACATCTCCAGGTTGGTGCCGTGGCTGCTTCTGACGTCAATGATGGTGTCTTTTCTCTCCAGTCTACCAACCATGTGGTGCATGTACTCAGTACACTACATGAATTCTACCCATGACATTAACAGCTCCAATACAGGAAATGTAACTGTGAAAGCAAATTTCAAGGATATGTTCATCATCTTTTTCATAGGATCCTTCTTACCGTTCCTCATATTTTGTGCAGCCATTTGTCTTCTGATTGTATCACTCCTGAAACACACCAGGAATATGAGCAGTAAAGATTCAGGATTCACTAATATCCAACTTGACGCTCACAGTGGTGCAATTAGAAATCTGATCTCCTTTCTGCTCCTTTATGCTCTGTATTTTATAACTTCAAACTTGAGTTTTTTTAGCACAAAACTAGATTCATTACATGGTTTATTATACATTACTGGTATATCTGCCTACCCGAGCCTACACTCTGTTATATTAATAGCCAGCAATGTAAGACTGAAAAGCTCTGTTCTTGATGCTTTCCGCTGTGCAGGAGCAAGTCATTCAAATAAGCAATAATAATATGGAAGCTGTACTGACTCGTATGTTGTCCATAAGCTGCACAGAAATAATATTAGGCTACAATATTGCTTAAAAGAAAATATAGTGTGACTGAAATAAATGTGTTTTATTTGTTTGAATCTGGTTTCTACTTAAAACAGATTCAACAATTTCTTTGTTGTCCACTCTATTTGTGAATTTTATATATATAAATAAATAAATATATATATATATATATATATACATATATATATATATATATATATATATATATATATATATATATATATATATATACATTAAGTGCATTTTCTTTGAAGGAATAAAGTCCTTTAATCAAACACAAGGAACTAACCAAATGTGCTTCAATTTGTGTGTGTGTTCTTTTTGTTTTTTTAAGTGTATCTGGCAAAATTTAAACTATTACGTTCTGAATGGTAAAAGTGATAGGATGATGTGTTTGGGCCTGATTCATTAATATACGGATCAGTTGCCGAAGTTGCGATGCATATTTTAAGAACAGACGGGGAGATAAGAAGAGCATAATTCATATACGTCACGGAACTTTACAAACACATCCACTAAAAGCCAGTTACGTAACGAAAAACAATAAGCATCAGAACCTAAGCTGTCAACGGATCTTAAAATCCGTTTCTTAAGATCCGCTTCCTATTGAAAGATAAGAAGGTATTACGTAAGGGCAAATGTGGGAGGTGCGAAGGGTTTGTTTACATTTAGAAAAATAATCGGAGTGTATTATGCAGAACTTTTAGTACCTAATCATTCCTCTTAACACTTATATGACATGGGAGAAATAACTTTGAGTTGTTAATGAGCTTAATAAACACACCTTTATATTCACTTACATGACTGATCGTGTAGTACAAGAGAGTCCCATTTTAGACGAACGAAATTAAATAGTGACAGTGTAGCATTCGTGTCAGCACTTACCAGAAAGAGTTAACTGGGGGTGTGGGTATGGCCAGTGATGCTGTGGGAGGTCCTTGTGGCTGTGTAGGCTGATGCAATATCCTGGGAGAGTCACTCGGCTGGCAAAATCCCGCCCACCCACGCCATTTTTATAGAGGTGTTAGTTTTATGGTAGGTTTAGATAATGTTGGTAGTAGTTTACAGATTGGTGGGGGAGGAAGGCACTGCGATCAGCGGCTGATATAGACGACTCTATCGTGATTGGTCGCAGGTATCTGTCCCCTTACAAGGCAAGCGGTTACTCTTGTCCCTTCCGTGGGGAGGGGCCTCGCCCGGCTCAGTGAGGGAGGGAGAGTGAGTAGTGAGGTGAGTGCAGTTTACCCTGATGCCAGGTTAGGGCCGGCCAAGCAGTGGGGTTATGAGAGAAGTGGGTGAACTTAAGGCTACATTGCCATGTCCACGCTTGGTTGGGTATCGCTGGAGCTGATCTTCAGTGCCCTTTCTCCGCCACCAGGTTTAATTAGGTTATAATAAAAATATTTTTTAGTGCCACTTACTCAAGACTCCGTGTCTTTATTTTATATAAGTCTTTATGTTACATAAGCGGTTATACTATTTAGGGTATTGTGTTGAATGAAGAGCATTCACAGTGAACTATTTATTGAGTTTGTTTTGAACTGAAATTTCAGCAAATGCATGTCATAGAAATCGCTAGCATAACTAAACATACATCATAAAAGAAACATGAGTGTATTACATTATTGGCGTTCCGAAACAGCATAGTATACTCTTCCATTATCTATACATAGGAGAGTAGATACAACCTGCACACAGTTCAGATCTGCTCTTGTACCTTAGCGGTTAGTACCTCTGCCTCAGCTCACTGGCGTCTCGAGTTCAAATACCAAACATGTCCTTTGTATCTGCGTGCAGTTTGTGGGCCAAATTAATTATTGAAAGGAACAGCTGAGTGAGGTCACGTCACTCATGCTTCTCCCAAAATAAAAATTGCCTGTCCTTCATTGCTCCTATCCT
Organism: Mixophyes australis; assembly: GCA_036250195.1. Lineage (NCBI taxonomy): Eukaryota > Metazoa > Chordata > Amphibia > Anura > Limnodynastidae > Mixophyes > Mixophyes australis. The sequence goes on along the minus strand of JAVHZZ010000003.1, from coordinate 17,091,743 downwards.
AGCACAGGGGGGTGTGGTGAATTAGAGAAGAGACGTGTACACCTGGATGTGCAATGGAAGGAGACACTTGTTTTGTTCATTCAGTCCTGCTACTTGATGATTTACCCTTGGAGAAACACTCTGAAAATTTGGTCTTGGCAGAACATTTTTCTGGTAAGTACTCTGACTTTGCAAATTGCACTACAACATGCTCTATCACCATATAAATCTGTCCTCATATTTTTCATTTAGCTCCCCATCAAATGCATCTTTGTATGCTGCATGCTGCCATCTATTACTACGAATGTCCTTTGACTTTTTGGGGGGAGTGGGTTGACTTGGAGGGGACATGCTCCTTAGGGTATAATGCGAGTATATTCGTTAAAACTTTTATTTGTTATTCATTATTTGATGAGCTTTGAACCTTCACATATTTTTAGAATTAAAAAAGTTTTTGTTATAATCTCGATTGGGCCAGGGACTGTGTTCTCTGTAAAGCGCCTCATATTATCTGGCGCAATCATAAATACATAAATGATGTAAGAAATTATGCTATAGTGCAAAGGGACCGATGTTATTTAAATGTTAAGTTTTGTTCTAAATGTAAATCCATTATTGGCTAAAATAAGCTCAACACATTAAGTGTAATTAAATTACAAAAGACACACCACAATTTTTATATTTTTAAATTGTATTTTTGTATCAGTTTTTAGAACATTAAGATAAATAACCAACATACAAATTTTTTTTCGAAAAGTTTTGTATTGTTTTAACATTTTTAGAACAAAAATTAACAAAAAAATATTTATATTGTTTAAACAATTGTAATTTGTTTGTATTTTGGAAACACACTTTTTTTCATTTTGCTCATATATCTATTGTTAAATATGCGGAAATAGGTACCATTTACACAAATAAATCACCATTTGGTGTAAAAATATTTATGACAGTTGACCTTTGTCTGCTCTACTCAATAATGGATGACAGATGGGTGTGATGGTGGTTTTAATGTGTTCTGCAGAGGTATTTATGCACTTGGACTCCTAAGTATTCGAATCCACAGAACGGACACAAAATTCAGAGTACTGTACGTTCCACTCTGTTACAAACTGCGCTTTCTGTATTTCACAAAATTAAGGTATAATACAGGAAGCAGCAAATATATGGTGTACAAGTTTGCTCTTAATGTCATTGCACTTCAAGTAATTCTGCATCGTCCAATAGCATTTTGAAACACCATCCGAGCAGAGCTAATGGTTTGTGTTACCCAAATGTTCGCCAGTGAGTGCTGATGTTGCTGTGTGAAGCCCTTCATCAACCATCGCCACAAAGGCTAAGCTGCATCCGCGATGATGTGTACAGGAATCTACACACCATTCACAAACTTTGATATCTGATTTAAAAGAAAAAAATATGATGTTAGTCCTGTACAGAGAATATTGGAAGTTTCAAAAAAACAACAACACCTATACATCTTGCAATCTATAAATGCTAGCTCCCAAACAAATACAAACATATACACGCTATGTTGTTTAAATAACACAATACACCTGCTGGTCTATGTAGAAATTGTCTTTGGAAAACGGTACATCTACAGATGGACAGGCTCATTAAACAAATTGGCAATTTTTAAAAAGACTATACTGTATTAGCTAGCTGAGACAAACATCAAAAAAATACAGATATTTACGTCTCTTGGAAACAGCCAGCCATCCTGCCTCTCCTCTGCAATCAGGTATAGATCCGAACTCTGGCGTCATGTGAACGTCTAGATCAGCCAATAAAGACATCTGTGAATGCAAAAACAATTAAAAAATATTGAGCTTTGTTTTGCTCTAGCCATCATAAGACACAGTCACCTTAAATAAAAATAAAGGATGCTTCCCAGTATTTTTGCTAGCTACAGTCTCCACAATGATGTAATGCCAGCATTTCTAGTAAGCGGCAGTGTTACCTGTGGGAGCAATGATAGGGATCACAATGGCCTAGTGGTTAGCAGCTCTGCCTCACTGCGCTGGGGTCATGAGTTCAATTCCCAACCATGGCCTTATCTGTTTGGAGTTTGTATGTTCTCCCCGTGTTTGCATGGCTTTTCTCTGGGTGCTCCAGTTTCCTCCCACATTCCAAAAACATACTGCTAGGTTAATTGGCTGCTATCAAAATTGACACTAGTCTGTCTGTGTGTGTGTGTGTATGTTAGGGAATTTAGACTGTAAGCTCCAATGGGGAAGAACTGATGTAATTGAGTTCTCTGTACAGAGCTGCGGAATCAGTGGCGCTATATAAATAAATGGTGATGATGATGATTACACATCGCTATGGTGAGACCACCAATAGAGTTGTATATTACAGAAGTAAATAGGCTAGGGGAAGCAATTTAGATTTTGTTGCCATCAGCATAGAGGTGTTATTGTCGGACAAATGAGGGAAAGATTGGCACAAGAGACGCGATGGTCAATGTGAAATGTTAGACACCCCAAAAACAGGAATATTGTGGGCCCACAATAGATATTGTGAGTGGAGGGGATGATGTGTCAGAAGCATAATGGATGTTCACCAATAATTAGACAAACTTTGCTGACTTAAATTGTCAGTCCCAAAGCATGGTGCAATGCAAGCGGTGCAAATTAGTTGGATATTGTGCACCCAAGTAACAATGGAGGCGTTTGGCATGTAACACACAAATGTCAAATTCCAAAATCCGTGTAAACAAACACTTTTATTTTATATATACATTTTAAAATAAATAAATAAAAATATATATATAGGTGCACCAGCTTTAAATAATTTCAAACACCTGCATTGCACCATGCTTTCAGACAGAAAACGTGAGTGAAACCCCAAATAATTACCAAACCCTTAAAAGTTCAATTGTGAATCAGGGCCAAGGAGGGGTGCACTAGGTAGGAATTGAAACACAAATAAACATCGTAACACTGCACTATGGAGTTAAGAGAGGGTAGGAGAAGAGGTTGACCAACTGTGTCGTAAGCAGCAGAGACAGTCGGCAAAATTTTTACAATTTTATTGTTATATTTTTGGAATTAATATTCTTGCCACATAAGCAAATGATCCCCAATGCCACAAGTAAAAATGGCTATTTTGCAAGTGCAATCTTTATAGTGTGGATCAAACTGGAACTGCTTAAAAATTGAACGTATTAAATGTAATATAGATTGCAGTACCTATTCTCTGGAACTGCTTAAAAAATCAACGTAGTAAATGTAATATAGATTGCAATACCTATTCTCTGGAACTGCTTAAAAATTGAATGTAGTAAATGTAATATAGATTGCAGTACCTATTCTTTAGAACTGCTTAAATATTTATTTTTTTATTAATTTTGTATAATTTTTTTTAGTAATTTTTAAGAGATTGTAATAATTATAACATTTGTATGGACTTAGCACAACAAAGCACAGAACTAAAGCAACACTGGACTCAGCAGGACAGACACTGGCTAAAGCACCACTGGACTCAGCAGGACAGAGCACAGGACAAAAGCACCACTGGACTCAGCAAAGACATAGCACGGGACACAGGCATAAAGCACCACTGGACTCAGCAAGGACAGAGCACTGATCACACAGGAGCACCACTACCCTACACACCCTCCCTCTTCCCTGATGTCAGGCGAAATGAAAATGGCGGGCGCAAGGTGAGTATTTATGACATCCGAGTATCGCGAGATCCGATGCAAGACTTGGATGTCATAGCCTCGTTTCGGATTCCTTTGGCGGCCGTAAGTACCCGAACCGTGCTTGGATCCCGTCGGATCCTCACTGTTCGGGTGGGCTCGGATTACCGGAATCCGAGCCTGCTCATCCTTAGTTTTGTGGAAGTCAAATAATTGGATGAAGTAAAGCAAATTGATTAACATTGTTTTACCATGCGATTTTGATTAATACACCACGGATTCATAACACACATTTACGTTCGCACTTACACTTGTAAATAATGCACATTTATTAAGGTTCCAATCCACATTTATTTATTAGTAAAATGTATTAGATTGTTTATACATAAATGATAATATATTAAAAGTTTCTAAGGCACAGGATATAGGAAATGTATCATGTCTAGTGTCATTTTGCACATTGCCATCTCTAATCCGCTACTTTCAGCTTTGCGATCGTTTCCTGCAATCAATAGTTATGGAAGATAAAATATTGAATTATCAAAATGACATTGTGTTTTAGGTTTGTTTAGAACTGTTATGGGTCAGTTTCCTTGAGAAACACATTTTTTCATCTGTTGGGGGAAGGGGATCAGACTTTCCCAGAGAAATCCTTTGAATTAGCAGACAACTGGAACATCATTAACCCTGAGTCAATGAAGTCCCCTAGACATGATGCTTGTTTATATAGTGGCATTACCAGTAGGTTTTTTTTGTTCTATACTGAAGCTGCATATCAACACGCTGGCCCATTGTTCTGGCTCTCTTTGCCTGACTACACAGTAGACATGATTACCTTATCCTGGACCTGGATGAAGTGTTAGAGGAGATGTAATGTATTCAGTGTTTTTATACTTTCCTGCTTTATTGTAGCATCTTTAATGCGTGATAATGGTTTGCTGTAAATCCTGCTATATTTTTCAATTAAATATCTTTGTACTTGGAACCACAACAATTGCATTGGACAGTGTTTTATTGGTAAGCGATAAAATTACTTTAATAGTTTGTAATTTATGCCAACTGACCTTATGACCCAACTGTCAACTGGAGCACAAAGGAGCTTTTGCAAAGATAATTTTAATATTGGAAGATCAACACATGAAGGAGTTACCTTTTGCAGCATGTAAGTATCTATAGTTAACAAATGTTATTCCCTTTAGGTTATTGGGGGACCTGGGTTACAGTTAAGGCAACAAATTGTAGATTTTACAGCTTGAAAGTACAGGTGTGTATAAAGTACACACAGTCCAGTAATAATTAGTTTCAAATGGCCTAAGTTTGATCTCTTTTTTTATATAATATTTTAAAAAGGTAAAGAAGACAGTCATTATGGGTTCCAGCATGACCTGCCTTGCAACACCTCTAACCAATGGGATAAGACCAACATGCATGTGTTTGTGTGTTTTTTTTTTATTTACAAAGAAGTTTGTATTACAGTTTGTTTTTATTTTGATTTTCATTTGATTACTGTAATTGTGTTTGTAAATAAAAATTCATATTTTATTTTTGCAATACTCATTCTCCTGTAACTCTCTGCTGCTTTGGACACTGTTTAACAGTCTCTTCTCTTACACATCCTTAACTCCATTATCCATTTAGACACAGTTCTCTCCTGGGCCACTTCCTAACTCTGTAACTGCTCCTGTAGTGTACCCACCTCTGGCACATTCTCCCTTCCACTCTCTATTGAGGTCTCACAAGGTTTTTTTTTCTAAATATTGTACTTTATTATTGTGCTTCTCTTGTCTTGGGGTACTAATTTGGTCATTTGGCCTCCAATACCACCTCTATGCTGAGGACAACCAAATGTACATTGCTTTCCCTGACCTATCTGTTGTAAACCACTTACTTTCTGCATTCTTCCATGATTTTCACAATGATACCTAAAGCTCAACAGGTTCTAAACCGACCTTCTTATAGTCAACAACTGCCCTCCAATCTCACTCACTGTCAATAACACCACTATACCCTCTGCCTTGCTTAAAATTAAAATCCTCAGTTAGTTTGTGATGAGGATAGCAGGAATCCATTAATAAAGCATAACATAAATAAAAAAAAAGATTTGTACAGACAAAGGACCCCCAAAGTTTAAATAGTATACCCCCTAGAGCCTAAACAACTGTCCAAAAGAATATTCCAAACAGTGTACCAAATTCAGAGTGGCCAATTTCATTAATAATCAGCAATTTGCTTTGCCTCCAACAGCACAGTGTTCCCCTGCCATAATGGCAAGCAAGCCCTGATTAGACTGTACTGTCCTGCATTTCCTAGGGTGATGTGCCACTAGCTCACCTCCCCCCACCTAGGGGGATCCACCCATGATATGAAAATAATATATCCCTTAACTAAACAGTGTGTGTTTTGGATAACATTAGTCCATGTAAGCAAACATTAACTGGACCACTCTAGGTCCCAGGATGGGCAGGTTTTAGCCAAAGTAGCACTAGTACTACAAGGACAAGAATAGTCAATGTCTTCATGGCCATGCTGGGACCTAGAGGGCCAGATTCCTGTTAGCAAGTGCCTGTAATTGCAAGTAGTGGTATGCACTTTACATAGCTTCGTCACGACCCCATTGCAAGGACCCAAGGAATGAATGACAAGCTGAGATTTTACAGACAAGTATGGAAAAGATCCGTGAATTATGTGAGCTAGCCCACATGTGCTCTGAGAACTAATCATAGAGCAGATTATTGGAAAGTATAGCATTTCCAAAATGAGAGCCAGCACCTTTATAAGGCGTGAGCAGTGGGTCCTGGCATATATCTCAAACAAGATGAAGCTGTGGGCATACACTAAGATGCGCTGCTCTAAATGGCAGTGTTTTAACCGGTTCCAGCCACAGCTTTTGGAGGAGTTAAGGGAGGAAATTTTAAGATGTGAGTTCTCTATTAATCGCCTAAAATACTGTAATACAAATACTTTTTTGTTTTTTTTAACAATTGCTTTTAAAGATTTTCAAGGACATGCCCTATGTAACAATCACTCCAATGCTTTGGCACTGTCCGTCGATGCTCCCTCTCTGGCGGCCGATACTTTGGATTCGGGTCTGCAGCCATTGACTGATGCATTATGCCTATTAGACTATTTAAGACACCTAAGCATCTCAAATGGTGCCAGTTCTTTGAGCCTCTGCCTGTTCAGAAGTGGCTCACTGTGGCTTCTTTCAAATACATAGCAGAAATTAATCGACAGCTAAGCAACACAACCTGCTATAAACGTCTAATATTCAATCCTACCGCCAATTTTTTAAACATTTACAAATCTATAATTACAAAAGCATTTGACAACAGAGTAATAACCAAACAAGATTATGATTACCTGATGGTAGAGAACCCAAAAATACCAACAATGTACCGTATATACTCGAGTATAAGTCGACCCGAATATAAGCCGAGGCACCTAATTTTACCACAAAAAACTGGGAAAACTTATTGACTCGAGTATAAGCCTACGGTGGGAAATGCAGCAGCTACTGGTAAATTTTTTTACTTTACTTTTATACGTTCAGCTGAGACCCCATGCTTCCACTACAGTGGAAGCACATTCATTAGAAGCAGCGGGATTGGGGGTTAAGGTGATGGGCAAGGAAATGGATAATACACTGGATAAATGCAGTGCTATACAGTAAAACAGTGTGTGAAAACAAAACAAGTAATGCTGCTACTGAAATAGTAATTGGATGTGCCGATAAACAGATGGATCTGCAGTAGTTGTGTCTGCAAGGTAGGCGTTATAGGTGCACAGTGGAATAATGTTTAAAAGGTAGTGACTTCCAGTCTTGCAGGTGTGGCGATATTGTGCTATTACCTTTAGATGGTAGTAAATGCACTTAAGCTACCATCATGCAGGATGCCTTGGATGCTGTGAAGGGTCCCGTAGAGGCTGTGTGCGGTGTGAACCGGTCTAGTATAATGGTAAAATGATTGCGCTCAATTGTCTTACAATGGGTTAGAAATAGTGTACCAATCAGTACTGACATATTGAGGATATCACTGAGTAAAAATACAATACATTTATTAAAACAACAAATAAAAATTGTTGAGCACGTAATGAAACAATGGCATAGCAAAGGTGATAAAAGATCACACAAACAGGTTAAGGAAGTCCAATTATATATAGGCAGTAGAGGCTACTACAAATTGTCCTGTATGGAGATGGTGGGTCCTTATCGTCCAAACAAGTCACAAAAGGGAACAGAGTCCAATCAACAGTTTAAATCAAACCTCAACAATCCAGCAATATAAATGAAGTCCAGTGGTGTCTCCTAACTAACTTACGATACAGGGATCCCCGTTATGTTGCACAGCGCTAACCGCGCTCACGCGGTGACTCCTTGATGATAGTGTGTTGCCGACAGCAGGAAGGAGATGGCGTGTGTTCCACAGTGGAACGCACGCTACTTCCGGATGACGTCAGAGGTATAGGGGCATGTGAACCGTTCTGCCCGTGGACGACTGCTGATGATGTGGTCAGGCGGGCGCTGGTGTTCCAGTCAGGCTGCGTAGTTGGACGCCGGGTGTTGTGTGACCTCCCTGCTGCCTGTTTTTCCGATGAGTGCTGCTGTCCGCGCATGCGCGGTATGTGAAACTCGGGGATATAGAGTAAAAAAGTGTGGTCCTGGAGCATCACTCGAGTATAAGCCGAGGGGGGGCTTTTTCAGCACAAAAAATGTGCTGAAAAACTCGGCTTATACTCGAGTATATACGGTATATACTCCCAAAAATACATAAGAATGAAAAAAATCCCCCGGGAAGACCTATTATCTCGGGTATAGGGGGATTGACCGAAAAAGCTAGTAAATACATAGATCAATTTTTACGCCCGTATGTTTCTAGTTTACAATCATATGTATGGGATACTCTGGATGTCCTATCTAAAATACAAGAAATTACAATAAATAAGGATGTCTACTTAGCATCATACGATGTAGAATCCCTATACACAAATATAAATCATAAAGATGGAATAAAGGCGGTACAATATTATCTAGAAATGGATATCAACTCTGATCGAAATAAACTCATTATTACCCTTTTACAATTTATTCTAACAAAAAATTTCTTCCTATTTGATGAAAGATTCTATCTCCAAATTAGAGGTACCGCTATGGGGACATGCTGTGCTCCGACTTATGCCAACCTGTTTCTCGGCTGGTGGGAGAAGGAGGTAGTTTTCTGTGAAACCAATGACAAATATACTAAACATATCCTACTTTGGCTCAGATACATTGACGACATTCTGATCCTGTGGGATGGGGACATACCTCTGTTTAATGAATTTACTACTACTTTAAACAGTAACGATTTGAATCTAAGATTAACATCGGAAATTGATCTTGAAAGGATTAATTTCTTAGATTTAACAATTCACAAAAATATCAATGGTACCCTAGATACGGATATATATAGAAAACTGACCGCTACTAACAGCATTTTGCACTGTTCAAGTGCACACCATCCAGCAGTAATTAAAGGCATACCCAAAGGGGAATTATTACGGATGAAACGGAATTGCTCTGACAAACAAACTTTTGTAAAAAGGTCGGAAGAACTCATCATGAGATTCAAAAATAGGGGATATGGGAGAAGAACGATTAGAGATGCTCAAAAATTTGTTGCAAAAAAAGATAGAAACTCTTTGATTTATTCCTCTAATAACCAAAAATATGACATCAAACCATCTAAGGTCAGGATGATCGGTACCTTCTGCAATGAATGGAAGGAACTTATCGATATATTTCAACATCACTGGCATATCCTTCTTTTAGACCAAGATTTGAAAAATACATTAGGTAAAAGAATCTCAGTAAGTTGGAGGCGATCCAAGAATTTAAATGATCGACTTGTCCATAGCCACTTTCAAAAAAATACACTGAAAAGGAACAAAACTGAGGGCTTCTACCCATGTGGGTCATGTAAAGCATGTCAATATACAGTCATGACAAAAGAATATAAGGATAAATATAATAAGATCTGGAAAATTAATGATTCGTATTATGAAACTCATTTTAGGTAACTCCCTAATGTTGCAATGGACCCTTTACCTGGCTTACCTTCACGAAATGACTTGATTATTAAATACTTGGATCAAATGAGAATACAAATAAGGCAAATCCATGATGCACAGCTTTCTACTCATCAACCTGTTATTCATAAATGTCATGCTCCAAATCCAGGATACTGTGTGATGATAAAGGTGTTCGTAAGAAAAGGAGGACTGTCTGACTGGTGGGAAGGCCCTATTCCACGTTTTCCTGATGTCTTTAACTTCAGTCAAAGAGGTAGAAAAGTCAACAGGGATGCACGCCTCACACTGTAAGAAGTTAACTGCTCACCTCACACCACTGGAGAAAGAACGTATCCTTATACACACTTCCCCAGTATTTTTGCAACAACAAATCCAGGTACAGCAACTTAGATGGACATAATAAACCCCAGCCTTGAGTTGCATCAGTCAACACCAGGTAGCTCTGGGGGAGCCAGTAGGTCCCAGCTGTGAAGAAAAAGCAAAACCAATAACCTTGACAATGAATTTTTTGAAACCCGATCTGGATAAAGGACTTTTGGACATTCTTAGCAGACGCAACCATCTTTGTTTGAGGAATCATCTTTATTTTTGGATGCATATTGTATGTTTCCTGACTCTTATATTAGTAATTTGACAAACCCAGATTTAAAATTGGGAAAAAGGCCCTGGGGAGAAAATTTGCTGTTGAAAGATACCTTTGTATACAGTATCAGTTTCTTGGTTTGAAATAGCATAGCTGTGGCATACAAGTAGCAGAACCTGCCTTCAGTTTAAAAATACTTCCACAGAATCAGTATTTGAGATTGGCAGGTGTGTCTGGTAACCCTGATATCTGTATGTCAGTTCAGAGTCCAATGGGTAAGAACATTTATTTCAAAGAAAAGAGATAATTTATTTTACCCTTTAAGTAATAAGGATGTAGGAATTTCTGATTGTAGCTATGCTAATATGTCAGTAATTCTATCAAAACAGAGTGATACCCAGAATAATATAATATTTAATGTTAATATAACATGGCCAGAAGTGTAACACCTCCTTAAAAGTTTAATATTTCGAATGATACAAAGTAGAACAGGCCATAAGTTATGGGATCTGATTTGTGTTACTCAGTGGGCTGTATTTTGTGTGTGGAAATGGGCTTTCTCTTGGTTACCTGCAGAGTTAATGGGACTTGTTTCCTCAGCTGGGTTATCCCTGTAATAGTGATGCAACTAAAGAGACACTTTCCATAGTAAACGAAGAATTGGCTCAGCTAAGGAAAGTGTCATTACAGAACCAGGAAGCCCTTGATGTGTTATTGGCAGAGAGAGAGGAGGAGGAGTATGTAAATTAATAGACCAAGAGTGTTGCACTTTTATTTCAGGTCAACATTATCTGGTTGAATTGCATTTATCAAAAATGTGTGAATTACAGAAAGAAGTTGGGGAAATTAGCAAACAAACATGGGATCCTTTTTCATGGCTAGGTTCATGTTTATCCCAATGGATGTCACTTTAGATGCCACTAAAGCTCTTGTCCACTCTCTTATTATCTCCCGCTTGGACTACTGTAACCTCCTCCTTACTGGCCTCCCCCGCTCTCATCTCGCTCCCCTTCGCTCCGTACTCAATGCTGCCGCTCGGCTCATTTTCCTTTCTCGCCGTTCCTCTTCTGTCTCCCCCCTTTACAAATCCCTCCACTGACTCCCCATCCCCTACAGAATCATGTTCAAGCTCCTCACTGTTACTTTCAAGGCCCTCTCCAACTCCACTGCTCCCTACATCTCCAACCTAATCTCCATTCACTCTCCATCCCGCCCTCTGCGTTCGGCTAACGACTGCGGCCTCTCTTCCCCCCTGATTACCTCCTCCCATGCTCGCATCCAAGACTTCTCCTGCGCTGCCCCCCTCCACTGGAACCAGCTCCCCCGCTCCATCAGAACTTCCCCCAACTTGTCCAGCTTCAAACGGGCCTTAAAAACCCACCTCTTCCTTAAAGCCCTCCAGTCCCCCACCTAATTGACCTAGTTGTCCTAATTGACCTCCTCCCAGTCTCCCCTACCCCCCTCCCACTTCTGTCCCCATCTTACCTCCCTCCTTTTTATTCTCCTCTCCCCCCTCTCCGTCTCTGCCTCCGTTCTCCCCATTCCCTCCTCCCACCATTGCGTCTCTGTCCGTCCTACCCTCCCCTTAGATTGTACGCTCCTTCGAACAGGGCCTCCTTTCCTTCTGTTCTCCACCACCTTAACTCTGCTCTTCAGCTCCTTGTCTCCTCCGTGAGGTCCTCCATCCCCTGTCTCTACCCCGCTGGGGGCTCTCACCTCTCATCTAGCTGTACATTGAGCTTCTGAGTTACTGTGCTTTTTGTTAACTGTACCGTGCTGTCTCACCCTGTATCGTGTTTCTGTCTGTCCCTGTACGGCGCTACGGATACCTAGTGGCGCCCTATAAATAAAAATTAATAATAATAATAATGTCAGGTATAGTACAATATATAGTAATAGGTCTTGTGGTCTTATTGATCTTTTATATAATTGTAAAATGTCTTTATATATGACTTGGTGCCTTATGCAAGGAAAGGGAGGAGAATTAACAATCAGGTAAGAGGAAATAGGCCTCAATATCCAGCATTTTATGTCAATATTAGAAGACGTGACATAGTAAGGCAGGTACATTAGGTGATAATAGTGGTATCAGAGGTTGGATTGAGATAGAATTGTTCGAATAATCAATCTGGGTTACAAAATAGAGTCCAGCAGCTATAAATGTACTTATATGTTTCTGTTTTTCAATAAATTATTTTTTTTGCTAAATATTTTTATTGGACAATAACGAAAGAAAAACAAATTACAATAAAATATAGTAACAAGAATTGGTGCTCAGTATGTGTCTTTTTTCCTTACTTTTTGTATGGTAATTTTATAAACTATTGTCTATGAACACCATTACTTTATTCCAAAACAATTTTTTCTACAGGTCCAGACATTATTGTAGAAGGTGGTATCATAATGCTTACACTTTGGAAAGTGGCTGTTTCAGTCTCCATCATATGTTTACATTGGTTTTGTGACAGATATGCCTTATTGATTGACTTCCTGTAGATTAGTGGAACCCTATTAACTACTTTTGCAAGAAATTAATATGTTTATGTCATGCCTCTGGGAATGTACTTTCACAAGGCCAGCACAGGCTTGCACCGGTGATTATTTACAAACAGTGATAGGAGAATTTGTGTACCCATACATCAGAGATAGGGCCTCTTCTTGACATGTGGTCAGGGAGGCATATTGTTTACTGTGGTGGTGCGTGCAATTATTAATTATCCAATCATCATCATCATTTATTTATATAGCACCACTAATTCCCTCTCGCTGTACAGTGAACTCCCTCACATCAGTCCCTGCCCCATTGGAGCTTACAGTCTAAATTCCCTAATACACACACAAACACACACACACAGACAGACTAGGGTCAATTTGATAGCAGTCAATTAACCTACCTGTATTATTTTGGAGTGTGGGAGGAAACCGGAGCACCCGGAGGAAACCCACTCAAACATGGGGAGAACACACAAACTCCACACAGATAAGGCCATGGTTGGGAATCAAACTCATGACCCCAGTGCTGTGAGGTAGAAGTGCTAACCACTAAGCCACCGTGCTGCCCCAATTAGTGTAAATGGCAATCTAAACACCCCTCTACACAGGGATGTCACGGTTGCTAATCCTTCCAGCCCTGCTTGCTCTCACAAGCATCTCCACTCATTACAGAAAGCCATTTCAATCTCTCCTCTTAGGCTCATGTCCCTCTCCATTTTTCTGGTGTGCTCAGTGTTCATGCTATGGTGTGCGCACATGCTTCAAAATGTGCATGTTGCATGCAAGTGCACCAGGAAGCCCACAGGAGCAACCCACAAAAAATCACAACAATGCTAGGTCACACAATCTTCTTATGGGTTGTCACATATGCAACAGTGAAAAGAAAACTCATTAACTGCAGGCATATTCTACATAAAGTGGTATGTACCCATATTATATATATTGATTGTTAGTGTAGGTGCCCATCTGGATGAGATCACCTTTTCACAGTAGATGGGCAGTGATGATTTGATCAAAAAGTGCGCTAAGAACCCCATGTTTATTTAAAATATTATATTGTATTGTGAAATTGCAGTCTAATACACAAATATTTGTTACTCTGGTTAGTGTGTCTTTAGTGTCTAAAGTGTGCTCCTCTATTCTTGTCCTGTATAAAAAAACGTTAAAATGTTATAAATTAAAACAGCACACAACTATACTCATCTCTATAGGTAAAAGTATTACAGATCATATATGCTTTTTAATTGTCAATAACTGACATTTATTTTACTACCACTTGTACATGTATTACACACATGTCTAATTATTTGTTTTATTTATTATTAATTTTGTCTTTACATCACTCTCTATTAATGGTCAGAGCTATAAGGCATCCACTGAATGACAAGTGGGTGTGTTCAGCTATCAACGCAAGTGAATCAACTTAGTGACTGCCTGAAGCTCAATTTTTTGGGGATCAGTAATGATTTATTGATTGTATAAATTATTGTACAAATAAATAATGGGTAATACACTCCTTACTTTAAATGATATGGGTATTAGATGTCACAGGGGAGTATTGTGACCATAGAAAAGCACAAGGCTGGCGTCTCTAATATCTGTAAATCACAACAAGGGGAACAGTATTTCTTATAATGCACACATTTTTTTAATGAACACATAAGTGATGTCAACAGAATTCACAAATGCACGCTATGCACTGTGCACAGGAAGAGTTTCCACCGCATCATTAAACAGTGGCCACATGCTTGCTTGTGGGTGGTTACACTGTCGTCAGCAGCATGCACATCATTTCTGCGCTGCCCTGGTGCTTTATGGCCACCAACCAATTTGACTGAGCCGGTGCTCCAGTTATTGGTGCTGCCAATAACTAGAGCACATGATCCGTCCACTACACTACACCCCTGCCCCCACAAATATCAAGGGTTTGCTGCCATATGCACATGGAGCTGAATTTCAGTCAAATCTGATATTGCTCTAACGTAAATAAACTACTATCTCCATTCAAATATAATGATGGCAATAGCTCAGCAACTTGCAACCAAATGTCATGCAAAGTACATTCCTATATTTAATAATAACACAGTCTCAGTTCATGTCACACCGCAGACAGCCTCGTCCACAATAAGACAGACGGTTCTGGATGGTTATAAAGAAATCAGATACTCTGACACAAGTGCATCATCCTGTGAAGAAAATATGAATTTTACAGCTTTAATTTTTCTACTAAGTATTTGTTGTTCTATGATATTTGTTGGATTTCTTCTTAATGCATTTATTGTGATAAAAATCTTCATTTGGTGGTTGAAAGGTCAAACTCTTCAAGCCGTGGACATTATCATGACCAGCCTGGGAATGGTGAGGATCCTTCTTCTAATTGTTATTCTTATAATAGTTGCTGATACAACTGCTCCTCATTCAATCTTTCCAAGTGAAAATGTCCTGGAATATTTTTTCACTACAACTATATTTGTGACATTCTGCAGCCTGTGGTGGGGCACCGTGCTCTGTGTGTTCTACTGCGTAAAGATCACAAACTACAGCAACAGATTATTCCTGAGACTTAAGATGAACATCTCCAGGTTGGTGCCGTGGCTGCTTCTGACGTCAATGATGGTGTCTTTTCTCTCCAGTCTACCAACCATGTGGTGCATGTACTCAGTACACTACATGAATTCTACCCATGACATTAACAGCTCCAATACAGGAAATGTAACTGTGAAAGCAAATTTCAAGGATATGTTCATCATCTTTTTCATAGGATCCTTCTTACCGTTCCTCATATTTTGTGCAGCCATTTGTCTTCTGATTGTATCACTCCTGAAACACACCAGGAATATGAGCAGTAAAGATTCAGGATTCACTAATATCCAACTTGACGCTCACAGTGGTGCAATTAGAAATCTGATCTCCTTTCTGCTCCTTTATGCTCTGTATTTTATAGCTTCAAACTTGAGTTTTTTTAGCACAAAACTAGATTCATTACATGGTTTATTATACATTACTGGTATATCTGCCTACCCGAGCCTACACTCTGTTATATTAATAGCCAGCAATGTAAGACTGAAAAGCTCTGTTCTTGATGCTTTCCGCTGTGCAGGAGCAAGTCATTCAAATAAGCAATAATAATATGGAAGCTGTACTGACTCGTATGTTGTCCATAAGCTGCACAGAAATAATATTAGGCTACAATATTGCTTAAAAGAAAATATAGTGTGACTGAAATAAATGTGTTTCATTTGTTTGAATCTGGTTTCTACTTAAAACAGATTCAACAATTTCTTTGTTGTCCACTCTATTTGTGAATTTTATATATATAAATAAATATATATATATATATATATATATATATATATATATATATATTAGAGATGGGCGGGTCCGGTTCTCCGAGAACCGAACCCACCCGAACTTTGGGTATCCGAGTACCGAGCTGAGCAGCTCGGTACTCTCCCGCCCATTCCGAATCCAAATCGAGGCCGAACGTCATTGTGACGTCGTCGGATCTCGGGGCTCGGTTCTCGCGATACTTCAACTTTATAAATACACGCCTCCACAGCAATCCATCGCCATTTGACAGAGGGAGAGAGCAGGGTGTAGTCATAGGCTAATTAGAGCAGGGACAGAGAATACAATATTGTTCTTGCAATTGCTCTAACCAAAATCGCTAATGCAGAGAGGAGGATAGAGGTTTATTATTTTTTCTTCATATTTGGCACTCCCCAGCGCTTTTGGGGTGTCCCCCATAATTGTGCATAAATATTTCTGGCTGTCAAAAGTCATATCTGTCTGCAGTATCTACTAAATAATTTTTAGCACTCCTCAGTGCTTTTGTGGTGTCCTCCCTAATTGTGCATTAATATTTCTGGCTGTCAAAAGTCATATCTGTCAGCAGTATCTACTAAATAATTTTTAGAACTCCTCAGTGCTTTTGGGGTGTCCTCCCTAATTGTGCATTAATATTTCTGGCTGTCAAAAGTCATATCTGTCAGCAGTATCTACTAAATAATTTGTAGCACACCTCAGTGCTTTTGGGGTGTCCTCCCTAATTGTGCATTAATATTTCTGGCTGTCAAAAGTCATATCTGTCAGCAGTATCTACTAAATAATTTGTAGCACACCTCAGTGCTTTTGGGGTGTCCTCCCTAATTGTGCATTAATATTTCTGGCTGTCAAAAGTCATATCTGTCAGCAGTATCTACTAAATAATTTGTAGCACTCCTCAGTGCTTTTGGGGTGTCCTCCCTAATTGTGCATTAATATTTCTGGCTGTCAAAAGTCATTTCTGTCAGCAGTATCTACTAAATAATTTGTAGCACTCCTCAGTGCTTTTGGGGTGTCCTCCCTAATTGTGCATTAATATTTCTGGCTGTCAAAAGTCATTTCTGTCAGCAGTATCTACTAAATAATTTTTAGCACTCCTCAGTGCTTTTGGGGTGTCCTCCCTAATTGTGCATTAATATTTCTGACTGTCAAAAGTCATTTCTGTCAGCAGTATCTACTAAATAATTTGTAGCACTCCTCAGTGCTTTTGGGGTGTCCTCCCTAATTGTGCATTAATATTTCTGGCTGTCAAAAGTCATTTCTGTCAGCAGTATCTACTAAATAATTTTTAGCACTCCTCAGTGCTTTTGGGGTGTCCTCCCTAATTGTGCATTAATATTTCTGACTGTCAAAAGTCATAACTGTCAGCAGAATCTACTAAATAATTTTTAGCACTCCCCAGTGGTTTGCGCTCAGAATGGATTCAAAGCAGTCCACATATGATCTGAATGAGCAACCAGGTTCTGTCACCAGTCCTGATGTTAGTGTTCCCAGTACATCATCTGGCCAAGGCGATGTCAAACAACAGAGTGTTTTCAAATTAGTGCAAAAAACAAAAACCCAAAAAAAATTTACTGTATTGAAGCGAAAAAGAAGTGTAACTGAGCAAAAGTTAAGTGACGATAAAAAAAAAATTGCAAGGATGCCATTCTACACACGCAGTGGCAAAGAGAGAATGAGGCCTTCACCTTTGGCTATTAGTGGCAGATCCCAAAAAGTTACCCAGCCTACAATTGGTGCACAACTACTGTTACGCGTCAAAGCCGAGCTGCAAGATAACAGTGAGGCATTACAGGAGAATATTTGCTCTGATTCACAAATGACAACAATCCCTGTGGAGAGTCCATCCAACAGTGGGATGTCTAATCGTGAGCATTCTGCTGATGTGTGCCTTAATAGCCCGAGTGTAGCCGGTGATACCCAAATTGAGGATGCCACTTTGGAATTAGAAGAGGATGAGGGGGAGATTTGTGTAGGCGACGAGGGCGCTAATGATGATGTTGATGATTATGATGCAGACAGATACCAAATTGCCTTTCTCAATTTCTATTTATATTCTAGATTATATAACGGCTGAATAGTTTTCTATTTTACTCCTAGTGGAGAGAGGATCTGATGCAGACAGATACCAAACTGCCTTTGTCCATTTCAATTTATATTGTACAGTATATAACGGCTGAATTTATTAGTATTTTATACAAGTGGAGGGGGGCCCAGAGAGACAGAAACCAAACTGGCTTTCTCCATGTCAATTAATATTGTACATTCTATAACGGCTGGATTTTTTGGTATTTAATACAAGTGGAGGGGGGCCTAGAGAGACAGAAACCAAACTGGCTTTCTCCATGTCAATTAATATTGTACAGTCTATAATGGCTGAATTTTTTGTTTTTTTAAAAAAGTGGAGGGGGCCTATAGAGACAGAAAGCAAACTTCTCTTTTTCCATTTCTTTACATATTTAACTATAAGTGTAGGGTGTAATATAGATTCAAAGACAATGGCTGCATTGCCAATATGCCTAGATGGAGAGGAAGACAATCTGTTTTGTGTGTAGAATAAATGAAGGCCTACCAACGAAGAATTAAACAGTTTTTATGGATGATTTATTACCTCAACAATTAGATTACTTATCTCTAAAACAGTTGGAGCACTAAATTGGGTTATTTTAGGCACAAAAACATGTATTTTCCAACAAAATAGCAAAACAAAACCAAACAAAACCAAAACCAAAACCAAAACCAAAACAAGCAATGGCGATTTTGCAAAACCAAAACCAAAACCAAAACACGACGGTAATCCAGATCCAAAACCGAATCCAAAACCAAAACACGGGGGTCAGTGACCATCTCTAATATATATATACATTAAGTGCATTTTCTTTGAAGGAATAAAGTCCTTTAATCAAACACAAGGAACTAACCAAATGTGCTTCAATTTGTGTGTGTGTTCTTTTTGTTTTTTTAAGTGTATCTGGCAAAATTTAAACTATTACGTTCTGAATGGTAAAAGTGATAGGATGATGTGTTTGGGCCTGATTCATTAATATACGGATCAGTTGCCGAAGTTGCGATGCATATTTTAAGAACAGACGGGGAGATAAGAAGAGCATAATTCATATACGTCACGGAACTTTACAAACACATCCACTAAAAGCCAGTTACGTAACGAAAAACAATAAGCATCAGAACCTAAGCTGTCTACGGATCTTAAAATCCGTTTCTTAAGATCCGCTTCCTATTGAAAGATAAGAAGGTATTACGTAACGGCAAATGTGGGAGGTGCGAAGGGTTTGTTTACATTTAGAAAAATAATCGGAGTGTATTATGCAGAACTTTTAGTACCTAATCATTCCTCTTAACACTTATATGACATGGGAGAAATAACTTTAAGTTGTTAATGAGCTTAATAAACACACCTTTATATTCACTTACATGACTGATCGTGTAGTACAAGAGAGTCCCATTTTAGACGAACGAAATTAAATAGTGACAGTGTAGCATTCGTGTCAGCACTTACCAGAAAGAGTTAACTGGGGGTGTGGGTATGGCCAGTGATGCTGTGGGAGGTCCTTGTGGCTGTGTAGGCTGATGCAATATCCTGGGAGAGTCACTCGGCTGGCAAAATCCCGCCCACCCACGCCATTTTTATAGAGGTGTTAGTTTTATGGTAGGTTTAGATAATGTTGGTAGTAGTTTACAGATTGGTGGGGGAGGAAGGCACTGCGATCAGCGGCTGATATAGACGGCTCTATCGTGATTGGTCGCAGGTATCTGTCCCCTTACAAGGCAAGCGGTTACTCTTGTCCCTTCCGTGGGGAGGGGCCTCGCCCGGCTCAGTGAGGGAGGGGGAGTGAGTAGTGAGGTGAGTGCAGTTTACCCTGATGCCAGGTTAGGGCCGGCCAAGCAGTGGGGTTATGAGAGAAGTGGGTGAACTTAAGGCTACATTGCCATGTCCACGCTTGGTTGGGTATCGCTGGAGCTGATCTTCAGTGCCCTTTCTCCGCCACCAGGTTTAATTAGGTTATAATAAAAATATTTTTTAGTGCCACTTACTCAAGCCTCCGTGTCTTTATTTTATATAAGTCTTTATGTTACATAAGCGGTTATACTATTTAGGGTATTGTGTTGAATGAAGAGCATTCACAGTGAACTATTTATTGAGTTTGTTTTGAACTGAAATTTCAGCAAATGCATGTCATAGAAATCGCTAGCATAACTAAACATACATCATAAAAGAAACATGAGTGTATTACATTATTGGCGTTCCGAAACAGCATAGTATACTCTTCCATTATCTATACATAGGAGAGTAGATACAACCTGCACACAGTTCAGATCTGCTCTTGTACCTTAGTGGTTAGTACCTCTGCCTCAGCTCACTGGCGTCTCGAGTTCAAATACCAAACATGTCCTTTGTATCTGCGTGCAGTTTGTGGGCCAAATTAATTATTGAAAGGAACAGCTGAGTGAGGTCACGTCACTCATGCTTCTCCCAAAATAAAAATTGCCTGTCCTTCATTGCTCCTATCCTAGCACAGGGGGGTGTGGTGAATTAGAGAAGAGACATGTACACCTGGATGTGCAATGGAAGGAGACACCTGTTTTGTTCATTCAGTCCTGCTACTTGATGATTTACCCTTGGAGAAACACTCTGAAAATTTGGTTTTGGCAGAACATTTTTCTGGTAAGTACTCGGACTTTGCAAATTGCACTACGACATGCTCTATCACCATATAAATCTGTCCTCATATTTTTCATTTAGCTCCCCATCAAATGCATCTTTGTATGCTGCATGCTGCCATCTATTACTACGAATGTCCTTTGACTTTTTGGGGGGAGTGGGTTGACTTGGAGGGGACATGCTCCTTAGGGTATAATGCGAGTATATTCGTTAAAACTTTTATTTGTTATTCATTATTTGATGAGCTTTAACCCTTCACATATTTTTAGAATTAAAAAAGTTTTTGTTATAATCTCGATTGGGCCAGGGACTGTGTTCTCTGTAAAGCGCCTCATATTATCTGGCGCAATCATAAATACATAAATGATGTAAGAAATTATGCTATAGTGCAAAGGGACCGATGTTATTTAAATGTTAAGTTTTGTTCTAAATGTAAATCCATTATTGGCTAAAATAAGCTCAACACATTAAGTGTAATTAAATTACAAAAGACACACCACAATTTTTATATTTTTAAATTGTATTTTTGTATCAATTTTTAGAACATTAAGATAAATAACCAACATACAAAATTTTTTTCGAAAAGTTTTGTATTGTTTTAACATTTTTAGAACAAAAATTAACAAAAAATATTTATATTGTTTAAACAATTGTAATTTGTTTGTATTTTGGAAACACACTTTTTTTCATTTTGCTCATATATCTATTGTTAAATATGCGGAAATAGGTACCATTTACACAAATAAATCACCATTTGGTGTAAAAATATTTATGACAGTTGACCTTTGTCTGCTCTACTCAATAATGGATGACAGATGGGTGTGATGGTGGTTTTAATGTGTTCTGCAGAGGTATTTATGCACTTGGACTCCTAAGTATTCGAATCCACAGAACGGACACAAAATTCAGAGTACTGTACGTTCCACTCTGTTACAAACTGCGCTTTCTGTATTTCACAAAATTAAGGTATAATACAGGAAGCAGCAAATATATGGTGTACAAGTTTGCTCTTAATGTCATTGCACTTCAAGTAATTCTGCATCGTCCAATAGCATTTTGAAACACCATCCGAGCAGAGCTAATGGTTTGTGTTACCCAAATGTTCGCCAGTGAGTGCTGATGTTGCTGTGTGAAGCCCTTCATCAACCATCGCCACAAAGGCTAAGCTGCATCCGCGATGATGTGTACAGGAATCTACACACCATTCACAAACTTTGATATCTGATTTAAAAGAAAAAAATATGATGTTAGTCCTGTACAGAGAATATTGGAAGTTTCAAAAAAACAACAACACCTATACATCTTGCAATCTATAAATGCTAGCTCCCAAACAAATACAAACATATACACGCTATGTTGTTTAAATAACACAATACACCTGCTGGTCTATGTAGAAATTGTCTTTGGAAAACGGTACATCTACAGATGGACAGGCTCATTAAACAAATTGGCAATTTTTAAAAAGACTATACTGTATTAGCTAGCTGAGACAAACATCAAAAAAATACAGATATTTACGTCTCTTGGAAACAGCCAGCCATCCTGCCTCTCCTCTGCAATCAGGTATAGATCCGAACTCTGGCGTCATGTGAACGTCTAGATCAGCCAATAAAGACATCTGTGAATGCAAAAACAATTAAAAAATATTGAGCTTTGTTTTGCTCTAGCCATCATAAGACACAGTCACCTTAAATAAAAATAAAGGATGCTTCCCAGTATTTTTGCTAGCTACAGTCTCCACAATGATGTAATGCCAGCATTTCTAGTAAGCGGCAGTGTTACCTGTGGGAGCAATGATAGGGATCACAATGGCCTAGTGGTTAGCAGCTCTGCCTCACTGCGCTGGGGTCATGAGTTCAATTCCCAACCATGGCCTTATCTGTTTGGAGTTTGTATGTTCTCCCCGTGTTTGCATGGCTTTTCTCTGGGTGCTCCAGTTTCCTCCCACATTCCAAAAACATACTGCTAGGTTAATTGGCTGCTATCAAAATTGACACTAGTCTGTCTGTGTGTGTATGTTAGGGAATTTAGACTGTAAGCTCCAATGGGGAAGAACTGATGTAATTGAGTTCTCTGTACAGAGCTGCGGAATCAGTGGCGCTATATAAATAAATGGTGATGATGATGATTACACATCGCTATGGTGAGACCACCAATAGAGTTGTATATTACAGAAGTAAATAGGCTAGGGGAAGCAATTTAGATTTTGTTGCCATCAGCATAGAGGTGTTATTGTCGGACAAATGAGGGAAAGATTGGCACAAGAGACGCGATGGTCAATGTGAAATGTTAGACACCCCAAAAACAGGAATATTGTGGGCCCACAATAGATATTGTGAGTGGAGGGGATGATGTGTCAGAAGCATAATGGATGTTCACCAATAATTAGACAAACTTTGCTGACTTAAATTGTCAGTCCCAAAGCATGGTGCAATGCAAGCGGTGCAAATTAGTTGGATATTGTGCACCCAAGTAACAATGGAGGCGTTTGGCATGTAACACACAAATGTCAAATTCCAAAATCCGTGTAAACAAACACTTTTATTTTATATATACATTTTAAAATAAATAAATAAAAAAATATATATAGGTGCACCAGCTTTAAATAATTTCAAACACCTGCATTGCACCATGCTTTCAGACAGAAAACGTGAGTGAAACCCCAAATAATTACCAAACCCTTAAAAGTTCAATTGTGAATCAGGGCCAAGGAGGGGTGCACTAGGTAGGAATTGAAACACAAATAAACATCGTAACACTGCACTATGGAGTTAAGAGAGGGTAGGAGAAGAGGTTGACCAACTGTGTCGTAAGCAGCAGAGACAGTCGGCAACATTTTTACAATTTTATTGTTATATTTTTGGAATTAATATTCTTGCCACATAAGCAAATGATCCCCAATGCCACAAGTAAAAATGGCTATTTTGCAAGTGCAATCTTTATAGTGTGGATCAAACGATAAGGAATAATTTGCAAAACACCTAGCCAGGGATGTTGGCTACGTCTGCTGTTTGGAGGTGTGTGAATGCAGATGAGGCTGGATGGGCAACAGGCTACCCGCTTGGCCTGTTGGCCATGATAAAAATGTACATGCTGAGAGAGTGGTTTTGTTTGTTTGGCCTTATAAGACCATTGTGGGCCATTTAAATTCTTGTCTAATATATGTGCTTTTGTTTTTGTGTTATCAACTTTGTCCTGCAAATACTTTCACTTTTATAACGTTTCTTCACCTTAGAAATAGGTTTTTCCAAAACATATTCGCGGAAGTTGCCGTGGGGTTTAACTCCACAGGACTTGGATCAGCCTCAACCACCTCCGCCAACCCAGCAACATCGGCCTCCACCCCTGGGGCCCCACTCCTAATAGTAATATTGCAAAACACTACACACAGAGCTATGATATGACATACTTTACTCGGTGCATACATTAATGCACCACCAGACTGGTCCAGACACCGAATCCGGGCCTTTAAAAGGCCAAATGCTTTCTCAATGACCAATCTGGTGCAGTATGTGCTGAGTTGTACGCCACATCATGTTCTGTGTGTGGGCTCAAAATAGGAGTGAGGAGCCAAGGGCGCAAAGGTTTTGCGTTATCACCTATGTAGGGTGAGAAGATACATCAAAAATAGAAAAATTAATACACACTTAAAACAAGAACAGGAGCAAGGGCGAATGTTAACACATCTAATTATGTAACTTTACACTTCAACAAACACCAAGTTGATGGCAAACATTGCCTTCGATAACCCAAAGAATGTCCCATGATTCCAAAGCTCACATCTTTTAACCTGCAATTAGCATTTATGCCATCACAACTGTTACTATGTCATGTATGCAAGAGATTGGGTGAAGGCTTTTCCGGATCTAATACACCAATAAAAATTTAGTAAGAACTTGGTTCAAAAATACATAAACACTCCATATCATGATAATAACTTGCTTGGATTCTTGGACCTTTCACCATAAATTAATACTAAATGTGACAGACACAATCTAATTGTAACAGCCACTATATAACACAATGTTGAAAAGTTGTATCCGAGGCAAAACTACAGTCCTACTACAGTGTCTGACAAGGTAGTGAATTATAATGGAAGCTTAAAAACATATATAGTTAACACATAAAGCTAATTACCAAGAAGCCACGCGTCTCCATGTGGCCTGTCACCCCCTTGCCTCTCTTGTAATCTGTGCCACATTGCTAATTGCCTGAACGCAAGGGAGTCATGGGTACTCCCACTCCATTTGGCAACCAGGTCCAGAATCTGGAGAGATGGGTCACAGATGGCATGGACATTTATTGAGTAGAAATGCTTCCTATTTAAATACATGGAAGCATCTCCCCCCAACGGGACCAGATGTGTTCCTTCTACTGACCCTATGCGGAAATCCAACGATGGCCGCAAACTGACGCTTGATCTGCACAAGCGACTCCTCATCAAGTGGCATATAGATAAAGCGTGAGAGCCGCAACATGAAAGGACTGTTCCGGCACGCGGCTAAAAGTGGCCTGGGACAGACGTGCCGCGACCCCCGTGACCCAGAGACACAAAAATGCAGTACCACCAACAGTTTGGTCAACGGCGCCACTGCTGTTGGGATGTTGCACATTGGCTCAAGGTAACTCTGCACAAAGCGCAGGGTGTCCAATATCACGTGTGGAGGAAGACGATAGTGCCGGGCAACCTCCCCATCTGTCATCCCAAAGAGGCTGACACGTGGCCAGAATACACGTTGCCTAGGCCGGCGATGTTGTTCCAGTTGCCGGTTTGGAAGGGGGCGTCTCCGTGTGCCATGTGGAGGAACAGTCATCGCTGCCACAACTTCAATGTAGGGCTCAAGATAATGCTATAGGGAAGAAATAGGGGAGAAGGTTAAAATGACATCATTCCTCGCGGCTAAATTCATAAGGTCCTATGTGCAGTTTTCCGATAGATAATTACAAGCATAGGACCTCGTCCATCAGAATGCAATTTCTGTAGTTGATGGATATCCCTGGAATTGAACCACCATGGGGAAAAAAATCAATACATGTCCCTGTACAAAGAAACAAAACACACCTCAAAAAGCATATTAACAAGCTATATTTTGACACACTTGAATTAAATAATTACATCATAAATAAAAACAAACACAAACCAAACACCAAAATCATAATATTAGCCAAACTACAGATGCAGTGAAATACAGATGCATTGCTGTCATGAGGCCTAACAATGCTTTAGAAACATATTGGTGGCGGTATGTCAAACAAAAGATCTGTATTCCCGGTGCGTCGTTGCTCATCTCACATAAACTCACCGCTTTTTACAATGTCTAAAGACTCTTCCCAAATATTCGGCCACAGAAAAACATGAACACCAACTCAAAACAATTTCCAGCACACACACAATGACTGAGTGGAGCAAACACTGTTTTCTAACTGATTTGTAATGACATGAATAGCTACAGCTTTTCTGCCTGCCGCCAGAACAGATAGCATAGCGCTGCATTTGCGTAAAGAATGCTAATTTCCATGGCAGTGATCTGTTTAGTCATCCCCTCAAATGATTGATTATAGCAAGTTTTTTCTATTGTTATTACTGATACTGTTATCTTGAATTTTGCGCATTTCACCCTATAAATATTTATGTTTTTACAAGTTAGGCTAAACTCGTAGGTACACTTGGTTTAGCTGCGGAAGTAGTATTTCAGGATTCCTGTTGTGTTCTGCTAAATCCTAAATCACTTTCAAATGTCAGAGCAAAGAATCAATAAGCATATTTGAGGTAAGTACTTGTCACGGGCACTAGGAGTCTTTGCCCAGGATATCACCAGATGTAGTCTTACCAGAGTAGTGTATGCACACAGTGGTCTTCTGGTAGCAGGGTGACTAGCGGAACAGGAGAATCAGCAGATGGTGAGAGGATGCTAGAGGAAAGTCTATGACTAGCAGCAACAGGTTATGGGTTAAACAATATGAACACGAGGATCTTGATGGACGTGAAGACGTGAGGAAAGTCAGTGGTCTGCGTACAGCAAGTTGTACCACTGCTATAGTGAGAGGAATGTCCAGGGATAGATAGGAGGTAGTGAAGTCAGTGGTCTGCGTACAGCAAGTTGTACCACTGCTTGTAGTGATGGGACTGGTTCCAGGTGCAAGTAGGTAACGGGGAAGTCAGTGGTCTGCGTATAGCAAGTTGTACCACTGCTTATAGTGAGGAAACTTGTAACTGGTGCCAATAGGAAACAGGGAGTCAGTGGTCTGCGTTCAGCAAGTTGTACCACTGCATATATAGGTGAGGATAGGCACTAGGGTAGATGAGTGGAGCATCAAAGGTAACACGGAGAGCACAAGGAACTTGATTCCAATGGTATATATAATACAATAGCAAATGACTAGCGCTGCTTGAAGATACAAAGTCACTACTGAGATCCAGGTCATATGAGACAAAGTCAATAGCATCTATAACTTCGTGAGATAGAGGACTCCGTATATGAGCAGAACACAGTCCAAGCGGATATGCAATAAACTGGTAAAGTCAATAAAAGATAAGCATACCGCGATTCAGTTGAGCAGGCTGTCACGAGAGAAACACAGGGATAGCTGAGCGGCTGAACGCCGACATGAGTAGAGACCACAGGAGAGTGGTAGTGGTAATCCGTATCTGTGAAGCACACAGACAGAGAACATAACACGAGTGGAGCAATGATGATTCTTGCGGAGGTCAGCAGGAATAGCAGACACGATGAAACACAGGAGAGTTGAAGCGGTCTGGCAACCGGCAATGCTGTAGTCAGGAATCAGCTGGGACTGAAGACACGATGAACACAGGAGAGTTGAAGCGGTCTGGAAACCGGCAGTACAGTAGTGAGGAATCAGCTGGAGCTGAAGACACGATGAAACACAGAAGAGTTGAAGCGGTCTGGAAATCGGCAGTGCAGTAGCGAGGAATCAGCTGGAGCTGAAGACACGATGAAACACAGGAGAGTTGAAGCGGTCTGGAAACCGGCAGTACAGTAGCGAGGAATCAGCTGGAGCTGAAGACACGATGAAACACAGGAGAGTTGAAGCGGTCTGGAAACCGGCAGTGCAGTAGCGAGGAATCAGCTGGAGCTGAAGACACGATGAAACACAGGAACACCTTCAGAGACTCACAGGGAATGAGACTCCAAGATCAGGCCAAGAGGTAATGACCACAGGTGCTTTAAATAGGGCGTGTTGCCTGATCAGCCAATTAACTAAAAGCAACAGGTCGGAAGGGTTCATAGAGGCTGCGCATGCGCAGACCATCAGGATGGCGGGCGGCCACGGTTCCTAACAACGGGAGAAGAGGCACTCACAGTCCGGTGAGTGACAGTACCCCCCCTTTTAAAGGTGGGCACAGTACACATGGAACCGGGTTTGCCCGGAAATTTGGAATAGAACTTTTTTAGAAGAGCTGGGGCGTTGAGATCCTCAGCCCTAATCCATGAACGCTCTTCAGGGCCAAAGCCCTTCCAATGAACGAGGAAACGAAAAACACCTCGCAAAATTTTTGCATCCAATATATGTGTGATTTCAAAGTCCTCCTCTTGAAGAGCTTGAACTGGTCGAGGTGCTGAAGGAGGAGCAGAGAAACGGTTGATGATGAGAGGTTTGAGCAATGACACATGGAAGGCATTGGAAATACGAAGGTTCTTAGGAAGTAGAAGTTTGAAACAAACTGGGTTTATAACTTGAATGATCCTATATGGACCAATAAAATGAGGAGCAAACTTCATAGATAGGACCTTCAAACGAATATTTTTGGTTGATAACCATACACGATCTCCAATTTTAAGTGGTGGAATAGCCCGTCTCTTTTTATCTGCAAAGGACTTATATCTGGCAGATGTCTTCTTTAAACAGGTTTTGACCTGAGACCAAATATTTTTGAAGGTCTGACAAACAGTCTCTACAGCAGGAACTTGGGTGGGCGGGAGGGCAGGAAATTCCGGAAAAGACGGATGGTGACCGTAAACCACAAAAAACTGAGTTTTAGAAGATGACTCATGATACATGTTGTTATGGGCGAATTCAGCCCATGGAAGCAAATCAACTCAGTTATCTTGGTTGGCTGAAGAGAACATCCTTATGAAAGTCTCAAGATCTTGATTGACCCTCTCGGTCTGTCCGTTTGATTGAGGATGGTAGGAGGATGAGAGTGAGAATCGAATACCCAAGGTCTTACAAAGGGCTCGCCAGAATCTGGAAACAAACTGCACCCCTCTATCTGAAACGATCTCTGAAGGACATCCATGAATACGGAAAATCTCTTTAATGAAATGATCAGCCAGGGTAGATGAAGAAGGTAAACCGGTCAAAGGAACAAAATGTGCCATCTTCGAAAATCTATCTACCACTACCCAAATTGTATTACACTTTTTACTAGGAGGAAGATCAGTAACAAAGTCCATACTAATATGGGTCCAAGGCTTGGAAGGAATGGGTAGTGGTGGTTGAAGTAGACCCGCCGGTGTTCTGCGGGAAGTCTTGAACTGGGAACACAATTCACAGGCAGCCACAAAATCTTTGACATCTTTCCTCATGGAAGGCCACCAGTAACTACGAGAAAGAATTTAGAAAGTCTTGCGTTTACCAGCATGTCCAGAAAAACGTGAAGAATGAATCCACGACAGGATT
Organism: Mixophyes australis; assembly: GCA_036250195.1. NCBI lineage: Eukaryota > Metazoa > Chordata > Amphibia > Anura > Limnodynastidae > Mixophyes > Mixophyes australis. Next base: position 17,062,331 of record JAVHZZ010000003.1, on the reverse strand, counting down.
TTCTTCCTAAGGGATGGAGGCACGAGAGTTCTCCCAAACGGTAGCACCTTAGTGGATGAAGCGGCCAGAGAAACACATTTGGGATCTAATATTGAGTGGTTAGGACCATCTTCAACGTCTGAGGACGTCACGAATGCCCGAGATAGGGCGTCTGCTTTTTTATTTTTAGCAGCTGGTTTGAAGGTTATAATAAGTTCAAAACGAGAAAAGAAAAGAGACCATCTTGCTTGACGAGGATTCAAACATTGAGCAGACTGTAAATATGACAAATTTTTATGATCTGTAAAAATTGTCACAGGATGGCGAGCTCCCTTCAGCAAATATCTCCACTCCTCTAATGCTGCTTTTATTGTCCCCGATGGTATAATTTTTCTTTGCAGGTAGAAGACCCCGAGAATAAAAGGCACAAGGATGGAATTTTTGTTGCTCCGATCTTTGGGATAGAATGGCTCCTAAGCCAACATTAGAGGCGTCTACCTCTAGGAAGAAGGGAAGCGTCACATCAGGCTGTCGAAGAACAGGAGCGGAGGAGAAGGACTCTTTGAGAAACTGGAAAGCTTGTAGGGCCTCGGAGGACCATTGTTTCGAATTAGCCCCTTTACGGGTTAGGGCCACAATAGGAGATGCAATCGAGGAAAAATCTTGGATGAAGCGTCTGTAATAATTAGCAAAACCTAAAAAACACTGAATTGCACGAAGAGTAGTTGGCTGAGGCCAATGTAATACAGCATTCACCTTGTCTGGATCCATCTGAAGGCCGACTCCGGAGACAATATATCCCAGAAATGGAATCTGGGGCAACTCAAATGAACATTTTTCTAACTTGCAGAATAACAAATTTTTTCGGAGTCTGGAAAGGACTTCTGCCACGTGTTGATGATGAGAAGGCAGGTCCTGGGAAAAGATTAATATGTCGTCCAGATAGACGACGACACAAACATATAACAAGTCCCGGAAGATCTCATTAACGAAACCCTGGAAAACAGCGGGGGCGTTACATAACCCGAAGGGCATAACTAAATACTCATAGTGCCCATCTCTGGTGTTGAAAGCTGTCTTCCATTCGTCACCGGACCTGATTCGAATTAAATTATAAGCACCACGGAGATCCAACTTGGTAAAGATCCGGGCTCCCTTGATGCGATCAAAAAGCTCAGTAATTAATGGGATGGGATACCGATTTTTGATGGTAATGGCGTTGAGTCCACGATAATCTATACAAGGACGTAATTACCCATCCTTCTTTTTCACGAAGAAGAATCCTGCTCCAGTGGGAGAGGAAAAAGGTCGAATAAATCCTCGCTGGAGATTCTCTTTGATATACTCAGATGTAGCTTGAGTCTCCGGTAAAGAAAGTGGATACACACGACTCCTAGGAGGAGTCTTGCCAGGTTGAAGATCAATCGGACAGTCCCAAGAACGGTGAGGAGGAAGACGTTTAGATTGAAGCTTATCAAATACATCGGCAAAGGAAGCATACTGAGGAGGAAGACCAGGTGGACACGGTGAAATGGAGGATTGCTGCATCTTGAGTGGAACAACTTGAGTAAGGCAACGATGATGACATTCAGGCCCCCAAGACGTAACTTGAGGAGTGTTCCAGTCAATCTGAGGAGAATGCAGTTGAAGCCATGGAAGGCCTAGAACAATAGGACTGGTAGTAACAGGAAGAATTAGAAATGAAATTTTTTCCTGATGTAAGGCTCCAATTTGAAGAGTTACTGGAGACGTACTCTGAGTAATGAGACCATTAATAATACGTGATCCATCAATTGCAGTAACGGTAATAGGTACCTTTAAAGAAACCACTGGTAGGGACCATTGATTCACGAGGGATTTAGAAATAAAGTTTCCTGCAGCTCCAGAATCAATAAGTGCTTGGGACACAAAGGATTTGGTAGCAAAGGAAATGGTAACATCAAAAGCACAAACTTTTCATTTTGTGGAACTTGGAGAGGACTCCAGAGACCCTAACTTCCCCTCTCCAGAATTGGTTAGGGTCTGGCATTTCCTGGGACATGAGTTGAGCATGTGAGTAGAATCAGCACAATAGATACAGAGTCTATTTTTTACTCTTCGGTCTCTTTCCTCTGAAGTTAATTTGGAGTGACCTATCTCCATAGGTAATACTTGAGATGGAGCTTGACGAACTTGAAGTCCTGAGCAAAGAGGTGCTTTATGGGAAGTTGTTTTTTCTGAATCTCTCTCACGAAATCTCATGTCCACACGATGGCAAAGAGAAATCAAATCCTCCAAGGAAGAGGGTAATTCTTGTGAGGTCAGTGCATCTTTAATTTTATCAGAAAGCCCCTGCCAGAAGGCGGCAATCAAAGCTTCAGTGTTCCACTGAGGTTCAGAGGCTAGTATCCGAAATTGGATGATGTACTGAGCTACAGTGCGAGATCCTTGGCGTAGACGGAGGATGCTGGATGCAGCAGAGTTAACACGACCAGGTTCATCAAATACACTTTGAAATGTGGAAATAAATTTGGCACTATCTTGTAGCAATGGATCATTTCTTTCCCATAGAGGGGAAGCCCATGCAAGAGCCTGTCCGGAAAACAAGGAGATGAGATAGGCCACTCTGGAACGATGAGTAGGAAAATTGTGAGGTTGAAGCTCAAAATGGACAGAGCATTGATTCAAAAAACCCCTACATGTTTTGGGGTCTCCATCATATTTTGAAGGAGTAGGCAGGTGTATCGTGGAAGCAGTAGACACCTGGGATGGCACTGGGGAAACAGGTGATGACACAGGAGTATCAACAGTGGCTGCGGTATTTTGCACAGAAGTTCCTTGGGAGGCTAAAGTCTGATAACATTGCAGCAACTGTTGTTGGCGAACATCCTGTTGTTCAATACAGGTAACCAGATACTGCAGCATCTCTTTAGCTGAGGGTTCCGATCCTGGGTCTGTCATGGCCTGATCTTACTGTCACAGGCACTAGGAGTCTTTGCCCAGGATATCACCAGATGTAGTCTTACCAGAGTTGTGTATGCACACAGTGGTCTTCTGGTAGCAGGGTGACTAGCAGAACAGGAGAATCAGCAGATGGTGAGAGGATGCTAGAGGAAAGTCTATGACTAGCAGCAACAGGTTATGGGTTAAACAATATGAACACGAGGATATTGATGGACGTGAAGACGTGAGGAAAGTCAGTGGTCTGCGTACAGCAAGTTGTACCACTGCTATAGTGAGAGGAATGTCCAGGGATAGATAGGAGGTAGTGAAGTCAGTGGTCTGCGTACAGCAAGTTGTACCACTGCTTGTAGTGATGGGACTGGTTCCAGGTGCAAGTAGGTAACGGGGAAGTCAGTGGTCTGCGTATAGCAAGTTGTACCACTGCTTATAGTGAGGAAACTTGTAACTGGTGCCAATAGGAAACAGGGAGTCAGTGGTCTGCATTCAGCAAGTTGTACCACTGCATATATAGGTGAGGATAGGCACTAGGGTATATGAGTGGAGCATCAAAGGTAACACGGAGAGCCCAAGGAACTTGATTCCAATGGTATATATAATACAATAGCAAATGACTAGCGCTGCTTGAAGATACAAAGTCACTACTAAGATCCAGGTCATATGAGACAAAGTCAATAGCATCTATAACTTCGTGAGATAGAGGACTCCGTAGATGAGCAGAACACAGTCCAAGCGGATATGCAATAAACTGGTGAAGTCAATAAAAGATAAGCATACCGCGATTCAGTTGAGCAGGCTGTCACGAGAGAAACACAGGGATAGCTGAGCGGCTGAACGCCGACACAAGTAGAGACCACAGGAGAGTGGTAATGGTAATCTGTATCTGTGAAGCACACAGACAGAGAACATAACACGAGTGGAGCAATGATGATTCTTGCGGAGGTCAGCAGGAATAGCAGACACGATGAAACACAGGAGAGTTGAAGCGGTCTGGCAACCGGCAATGCAGTAGTCAGGAATCAGCTGGGACTGAAGACACGATGAACACAGGAGAGTTGAAGCGGTCTGGAAACCGGCAGTACAGTAGCGAGAAATCAGCTGGAGCTGAAGACACGATGAAACACAGGAGAGTTGAAGCGGTCTGGAAACCGGCAGTACAGTAGCGAGGAATCAGCTGGAGCTGAAGACACAATGAAACACAGGAGAGTTGAAGCGGTCTGGAAACCGGCAGTGCAGTAGCGAGGAATCAGCTGGAGCTGAAGACATGATGAAACACAGGAGAGTTGAAGCGGTCTGGAAACCGGCAGTGCAGTAGCGAGGAATCAGCTGGAGCTGAAGACACGATGAAACACAGGAGAGTTGAAGCGGTCTGGAAACCGGCAGTGCAGTAGCAAGGAATCAGCTGGAGCTGAAGACACGATGAAACACAGGAACACCTTCAGAGACTCACAGGGAATGAGACTCCAAGATCAGGCCACGAGGTAATGACCACAGGTGCTCTAAATAGGGCGTGTTTCCTGATCAGCCAATTAACTAAAAGCAACAGGTCTGAAGGGTTCATAGAGGCTGCGCATGCACAGACCATCAGGATGGCGGGCGGCCACGGTTCCTAACAACGGGAGAAGAGGCACTCACAGTCCGGTGAGTGACAGTACTATTATTATTATGTACAACCTTGCATGCATCTAGCCATTTTTCTGAAACCCCTGTAACTATTCTCGGTTTAACTTTGCTTTGGGCAACCTTGTCTTGTTAATGTAATAACATTATCCACCCTGGCCAATTGGCCCAAATTTGACTTGGTGTGGATGCATCAGATGCATCACTGTAGCTTTCAAAGGTAAATAGTTAAGGGCCATGGTTACATTTTGATAAGTTAACAACTGTTATATCTTTATACATTTTGCACAGCTGGTCTGACTACAAATGTAAGCTGAAAGAAAAGGTAAAGACGCAAAGAGCCCTCAGCAGAGGAACAGGAGGTGGCTCTCCTGTCCCACTGGACCTAACTGCACAAGAGCAACAGGCATTAGCATGCCTCTCAACTGAGAGTCTAGTTGGGGTGGGCAACATAGACACCGGCGGCCTCACCCCCCCACAGAAGTGTACAATCCACCAGGTACATGTTATGTTGGTCAAAATGTTATCTGCCAATGTTTCTGTCTTGCCTTGGCACATGTGTACTTTCTCTCAGTATGTGGCTTATTGTTAACTTTGCAGTTAGACTCACTTTTGTCCCCCACTGAGACATTGGGAGCAGTCACTTGTGCGCTTATCGGGACAATTTGAAACCCACACTGAGATTCTTTCCGGTCACGTTTCAGATACCGCCACTATCCTCACCCGGTCTGAACACAAACTCGACACCCACCTCGAAGGACTTAATTCAAGGCTGGATAATTTAACTTTGGCACTCACCACTATCTGTACCCTTATTTCGAAATGTATTGACCAAACACACACTTCACACCACACTTCAAACACTCACAATCCTTCACCCCCATGCCCAATGACCGCTCCCATCCGACAATCTTTTGGTACCCCAGAGCTTCATAGTGATTTGTCTCCCCTTTCTATTCCTCACTTTTCTGCTGCTGGCCGTAATTCCTATGCCAACCAACATGCACACCCCCCAACTTTGCTGCCTCCTGCCCCTTCTCCTGCCTCTTATGTAGCTCTGGCCCTCCTCCTGCCTCTTATGCAGCTCCTGGCCACCCCTTGGCACATCCCACCACACAACCCTCAGCACACCCATATCATCCCAATGCGTTCCGCCCTGACTCTCAACATGGCTACTGGCAAGGCCACACACATGGCTACCCCTGGGGGTTCCACCAAGCTAAGCATTCTGGCTCCTTCACAGGCTATGTCCCTGGCTTCTTCCCGCAAAACCCTCCTGCCCCTTCCTTAAGCCTTCGTTTACACCCTGCTGACCAACTGTCCTCTGATTCTTCTCTCAAGGCCTCCACATCACGGGTCACATGAAGCCAAGGCAATTCAAAGGGCAAGGGAGCTGGCAAAATCTCCCAATAATTATATATTTGGTTGTGTATTATTATTTTTTTGTGGTTTTTACTTGTATTTTTCAAAAACACATTTATCCTATGAAATTTGTAAATAAAAAATTTGCTTGTTTCTTCATTTAATATAGTCCAAATTAGATAAGTCAAATAAGTTAGCGTAGCAACTTAATGAGTCAAGTACACACCCAAAATCTGAGACACATTACATATCATTGCCTGGTCAAATCTAACACATCTAGCCTCTGTGTTTGTGACACAGAGAAATGATAGCTTACTTTCAAGCCTTTGTTTTGTTTACTTTGGGATAACTTAAACCTGCCCTAACCAATTAGCAAGGGGGAGTGTTTGGTTATTAATTTTTGACTTAAGGAAAGTGTTTTTTAAACATGTTTTTTTGCTGTTTTATGGACCACAAACATATTTGTTCCATATTTTCTATATAGTAAACATGGGCTTATGAAAAAAAAATGAGAGTCATGCAGGTGTAATCTTTTGCATATTTATGTGTGATTGTGGACATTTTAAACCAAAAGAATTATTTTTCCACACTTCAGTGATGTTATTCAGCGCTACTGGTATAATTTTTGGGGACTTAAACATGACCTTGAGCTTCCTTAAATGCTAAGCAAGAAGTTAAGAAAAATGCAAAGTACAGCTTCTTAACTATCTGACAGATCCAGAGGTACACGACTACTCTTCTTAAGTCACTAAGATCTCCGTCCGATCTCCTCCCGATCTCCACTTACTCTTCTTTACTCATGACACACTCTGCCCAGTTTCCAACTCTTTTTTTTTTAACTGGTCGAAAAATTTCTTACGCGGCCGTCTTAACTTTCCATTTCTTAACTTGGAGATAAGTTTCTTAAGTTAAGAAAGTCTTCACTTACATTGTGGAATTCTATTCTTATCTCCCTCTTCTGGGCATGCGCAGTAGTGATTTGTATTGAAATGCGTAAGATCCTCAAAAATCGGCAGATCCGTTCCTTAATGAATTAGGCTCTTTATGTTCAAATTGCATAGTAACCGCATAATAAAACTTACAAACCAAATTAATTTTCTTTTGGGATTCAGAGTAATGGACAGACCAAATATGTTGAAAATATTATATTATTTGATCACATTATAATAATCAGTCTACATAAAATGACAGTCCAGCACCCATTGATGGGTTATTATTATATGGACTATGATAGTATTAAGTTTTTCTATGAACTAGTGTTATTTTTGTTAAATCTTTTTATTAGACAACAAAGAAAGAAAAGCAATATACAATAATAAATTGTAATAAGAATTGGTGTACAGTATGTTTCGTTTAGTCTTGCTTCTTATGTTAGAAACTATTTTTTTACGAACATTACGGGGGTTATTCAATTGTTTGCGTATTTGCATATTTCAACTCTAATACACGGATTTGCAGACTTGGCGACTATTCCAGGAGAAAGAACTGATGGCATTCAATTTCAAATCAGAATCCGCCCCCTTATAGTGTAATACAGTGGTTGTACGAATCAGGGTTGTCCGCATCTTCCCGCCATTCGCAATTACCAGCCCACACTTCTATATAAAGATTTACCCACCCTTTGCAAACTGCGATTTTGCAGAGATTTGATGTTGTTGGCTGATCCCTGTGACCCTCTGAGTATTGGTGATTATTATTCCTCCAGATTGCTCTTTTTTGGATTGCTATTTCCACTGCTTAATTCAACTATTTCCACTTATTTAATTGCACATTTTAATGTAAATTATCATATAATTTGCATTACATATACCCTTTGGAACAGACTACTCCAAACACATTTTAACTACACTACTAACACCACACTACACTAATTAAACACTACACTACACCTCACCAATATTTTATTTGATTGCACTTTGCAATATATTGCATAGTGACAGAAAAATATTTGTCTAAATTGGCTAAGAAGAATAGAGTGACATGGTGTTGTATTGCTAGTCTATTCAGTTCATTTTTATATGAATAGATTAAATAGATATGACAGATAATTTTACATTAGTTTGACACAGTTTTTTTTGTTAAATATAATCTACTGAAGAAAAAAATAACTTAGATGTGGTTTATTAGAAATTGTATTTAATATACTTCTGATAGAAAAATTCCTATAGATGTTTTCAGAGCTATTGCAGAAAGCTATATATATATATATTTGAATAGCTACTTGCGCTACAGTTGTATTTCTTATATATATATATATATATGCATACTCCTCCATACATGCTGCCAGGGCCGCCATCAGGGGGGTACGGGGGGTACTGTTGTACTAGGCCCGGGCTCACCAGGGGGCCCGGTACAACAGCGCAGCACAGATTTACCTGGGGCCCCACTGGTCTCCGCTACTCTGTCTTCAGCCTGCCTGTCACCGTGACAGCCAGGCACCAGGATGCGATCGCAGGGGTGGAGGATTCATTCCCCCTGCGATCATGTGATCTGGCTGTCACAGGCAGATCACATGATCGCAAGGGGAATGATTCCTCCACCCCTGCGATCGCATCCCGGTGCCTGGCTAACAGCCAGGCTGAAGACAGAGAAGCGGAGACCAGCGGGGCCCCAGGTAAGTATGTGTCGTTGTTGCTCATGGGGGGGGCCTGGGGGACACGGGGGGCCCATACTGGGCCCCATGATTGCTGAAGGTGGCCCTGCATGCTGCATACATATACTGCAATATTGTGCTCAAAAATGACTCTATTACTGAGTTGGCAATTTTAAAAAATTGAACTATGTACAAAAATTAAAAACTCTAGATCAAGCCATTAACAAGACTATTCAATCTAAAAAATACAAATCCTCAACAGTCTTCTGCTCTCAGATGACAGTGGTCTTCTCTTCTTCTCTAATGGCAGTTGAATGAGATGTAAAAAAAAATGTATTTAATACTTACTGGACTATACCATCTGTTTTTATACACAGGGGATGCATTTGACTGTCATGTGACATAAATAAAAAATTATAGCAATTTTACAGATCAGATTATTTTACTGCACATAACTTTTCTGACAACTTTATTATTTTTATATTATCTTAATTTCCCCCCAAAAAAATAAGTTTGATAAATTGCTGGATAGCTTAACGCTTTTGCACCACATTTATAGGTGCGATCGAAAAAATGCCAAATCGCTATTTCATTGTATAGGCAGTAACGCGAAGTAGGACAATTGAATAGCTGAATTCGCCCCTCCCCATACATCTTCTTTGGCCTTGCTGCGAATTTGCGTTACACATTTTTTCAGTCGCTAATGTGGAAAATTGGCGAAATTGAACTGAGTGAACACAATAAATCCACAAAAAGGCGTTAAACAAGAGTGGAAACACAGATTCAAAGCTCATTGAATACCCCCCTATTACTTTATTTCAAGACTTCAAAAGAATATTTCTACAAGTTCATAAATTGTGGTAGAAGGTTACATCATAATGTTTGCACTTTGAACAGTGGCTGTTTCAGTCTCCACCATATGTTTATGTTGGCTTTGTGACACATATGCCCTATTGATTGAATTTAAATGCCCTTCCTGAAGATTAGTTGACGTTAGGGCCCTATGAACTAGTTATTCAAGAGATGGGTTTATTTATGTCATGCTTATTGGAATGTACTATAGTAGCATAGTTGTTGAGGTTGAAAAAAAGATACCAGTCCATCAAGTTCAACCTATTTTGGATCTATTTTGGATCTCCTGTGATCCCTGTCTTATTAATTAATGGAAAGGCTGCATTTCCATTTTTATGTATAATTCCTACCATTTGTATTTACTGTATTACAGCTTACTCAAGTAGCGTTGCGCATGCGCAATGAGCTACGTTACTTGCGTAAGCTCTAGGTACAGTATTAGGTGATTCTCCCATTAGCGTGGGCAAATCACATAATACTGTAGTTATAGCTTACGCAATGAACATAAGTTCATTGCGGTTAGGACCTCCTAACTAATAGGAGGTGTTTGCGTCGGGTAAAGACTTTTTTTATTTTGCTACAATCAAGAACAAAGATTCGGGATGTTACAAATATGGGCCCTCCTGGCCGAAGCAATGAAGATATTGGACAAGCCATCACTTTTGGAAGTACAATTTGCTGGGACTGGGGCAAGCACGGATCTTGTAAAGAAGAAAGAAGACATCTTTGGTGAGTATTTGCTTTTTTTTATTTTTATTAAATAGATGTGGTTTAAATGAGGGTGGTTAGTGTATTTATTGTGGGGTTTTTATTTTTAATAAATATGTGTGGTTTGTACTAGGGTGTTGTTGTTTATTTAACTTTTTTCTTTGTGGAACTACAGGTCCCAGCAAGCCAGGGATGTCAGGGCATGTTGGCACTTGTGGTTCTCCAAGTGCCAACATGCCCTGGCTGCCGTGGGTATGCTGGTGCTTGTAGTTATACAAGCACCAGCATGGCCACACTGTTTTTGGCAACCTGGCTGGCTGGGACTTGTACTTCCACAAAACAAAATGGCGTCCGTTTATTTTTTTCATACTTTTTCGCCTTATTACCCTACTACCCACAGCCCAGGGGTAGTAGGAAGAGCCCTAGTGCTATCAGCACTGGGCTGGTTCTTTCTAGAGGGGGGGCCCGCTCGTTTGTTTTTGGCGGACCCCACTCCCTAGGGAATCCAGCAAAAGCGCTGAACAGTCTAGGGTTGGTTAGTCATTATGGCAGGGGGACCCCTGCCGCGTGTCCCACTGCTATAGTGCCGCCAACCCTGGCTGGTTTGCCTAGTGCTGGTAAAGTGAAAATAGGGGGGACCCCACGCAAAATTTTTCCCCGATTTTCACGGAACCAGCACTAGTCAGGCAGCACTAGGGTTAAGCATGAATAGTGGGGGGACCTCATGCTTTTTTTTTTTTCAACTTTTATCTATTCTTTAACATTTTAACAGCTCCGGCAGCTGTATGACAGGGGCAGTGTAACAGTGATGTGTTTAAAACACACTGATACAACACAGGCGAGTTTTGCAAACACAGGAGAGTTTGCTAATCTCGGGAGTGTTTACATCGCTCAAAATCGCCAGAGATGACTAGCGATTTTGAACATAAGTGTCAAAATCGCAGCTTGATACATTTCAAGTTTTTTTTTTCAAAACTCGCGGGCAAACACCCGCGATTTGTCGCGATTTAAACACGCTGCCAAACTCGCACTTTGATTCATTTACCCCTTGAGAGCTGTATAGCTGCAGTGGCAAACAGTCGGGAGTTTGATCTCTGGCGATTTTGCAAGTAGCGATTTTGACAGAAGCAGAACTCTGGTGATTTTGCATGAAATCTCAGCTTCATACATTGGTGAGTTTCAACTCTCCCGAGAAAATCGCTGGAGTTGCAAAGTCGCACTTTGATACATTTACCCCCCAGTGTTTTTCTTTAATTTTTAACTGTAGTTATTGGCTTAATCCAGTAGAGAGATTGCATCGAGAGGTGTTGCAATAGGATTTTAATTGTGGAGTGAATGTGTTTTATATAAAACTTTTGCTGGTGAAGAATGAAGATATTTCCATTGGGGGAACATGTAGGAACTGGCAACCCAGATGGCAGTTCACAGAATAAAAGTATATCCATTATTCATGCTGACAGCAATGATGATGTCACAAACTGATGCTTTGTGCTGCATATGCTTTCTTTCAGCATCGCACCACTTATATTCTCAGGGCTAGTTTTTAGGATAGATGTATGGTAGGTAATACTGGCATAAACCCACCAGTGTTACGACTCTACCTGTTCTTTGTATCTAGCAGCAGTACCTCATACCACCAAAGGTGCTGCTGTTCTGTTCCTGAACTCTTCAACATACCTGAATCAGTTAATCTCCTTGCATGATGCCTAATTAGAACTGCACCTTTTGCACTGCTTCAAATACCTGCCTCTAGCTGTGCTCTGTGCTGTTCATCTGTTTATTCCTGGCTGCTGCTGCTGCACTGTGCCTGTGTTTGCTCCATTTCTGATTGATCTTTTGTTGTGACCCTCAGCTTGATTCCTGGACCCTGCTCGTTTACCTGTTGCCCTAACCTTCGCCTAGACTTCTGGAATTTGCTTAGTCTTTTGTTGCTCAGACCCTTGCCTGGTCACTGGACTCTACTCCTCTGTTTGCTTCCCTGGACAGACTCTTAGTGGTTACATAAATATATAAAATTGAAAATATTTCCAGTTCTTCCGTCATGAAAACTCTATCCACACTGTAATTTATTTTACTACAACCAAGAGAATGAACTATTTTGACAATTGTGTAATTGAAACATTGCTATATTTCAGGCAAAATGATATCAGTACGCACGCACCACACAGAGGCGGAACATGGAATCATGGTAGAAGTGCGTGCTACCAAAGTACTCAGGGAAGCGGGGGAGGGCAGGTCCAGCATGTGGGGGCATGTTGGTGGAGTGGAAAAAACAGCAGTGACAGTGTCAGACTGGATCAATAGGGGCCACATGGGGGAATACATTTGTAGGTTCCAATGAAACAATGTGCATTATGAAGCCAGCTGTACACAGTGTAACCTACGCCTCTCCAGCTAGTTTGAAACACTAAATTCGGGTTGCCCTCTTGCAATACATGCTGTGCTTTGTAGCTCTACAACACTGAAGATACAGAGGCACTTATAAAAGTAGGGTATCATTGACGGAATGCCCACCCGGAGCAATGGTGGGCGAGTGGAACTCATCCTGGTGGGAAGTTTCTATTATTATACCAAGTAAATATTGTATGTAAACATGTGATATTTTAAGGTATCTGACTACATTAAACAAAACATAGCACAAGAACTACATTTAAAATTTAAACTACTATCTACTATCTAAATTGCAAGAAACTTGATGAATTTCATTGCTGTTAGAAGGGAGTTATCCAGTTCAAAGATATAGGGACTTATTTACCACGAACAGCTCCTTTGTGGTGATATGTAAGAAAATATTCCTTATTGCCACAAATTATCACAAAAAATTTGCTGGGGCAGCTCAGCGATGCTCTTCTGCACTAAAGATACTGGCCCAAAGTGATAACAGTTAATTTACCAGTTTGACAGGCCAGTCTTTAATTCAACTTGCAAGATTAGGCCTTTTATTTCAACTAAAGTGAATAAAAAGCATAAAATGTAAATGTAAATATAAAATGTATTTAACAAAATTTAAAACAATTTTTAAAAATCTTCATGCTGCCAAGGAATGAAGCATTTTTTAAATGAGTAAATGATTTTAATATGTTATATGTAAGCAGAATAACTATTGTGGCTGTGTGAGCACTGAAATAATACTTGTGCAATTTGCATGGGAAAGCCTTTGATGACAAAAGCCAGTGAATCTTCCTGTCACCAGGATTATCGCCGGTAATAGGGTAAATACTCTCAAAATCTGAAAATTCTGCTTACCTGCCATCCTCAGGTTCGTACATACCTCCAATCAGCAGCCAGCAGGACCCAATTGACTTCAGCAGAAGAGGAGGCGGATGGTAAGATAGTAAGGGCAGAAGTAGAAGAAGAGGGCTGGCAAGGGAAGGTGCTGGGCAAGAGGAAAAGTGGTCTCTTAAGGGCACAGGGTAAAAGTGGGTGGTGGTGACACATGTTAACTGAAGATGGGGGGATAGATATGATGAGTGGCAAAAGGAGACACACAAAGGGGGAGACAAAAAGGACAGGCAACCTCAATATGGAGATAAATATACACAAACAGAAAGTGGGCAAAGAAAGACAGATGACGAGAACATACAAAATTAGAGACAGACACACAAAGAGGGGGGAAGAAAGTCAATGGCACATACACAGAGGAGATACAGATGCACACACACAAGGAGGGGCAGAGTCACACATGAGTTATATAGGTACACATACAAAACTGGAGACTGAGAGACCAACACAAGGAAGGTAGCAGGGGGGTGATAATGTGATAAGACATGCACACTGGGGGCTGGGCTGGGGAGGAATGAATGCAGACAGCCTAACAATGAGGGAAGCAGGAGAAGGTTCAGAGGTGCTCAGGTTCCAAGCAGCAGGTGGAGGAGACGCCAAGGTGGTACGCTATGCACAGGCAGAGTTTTCGACCGGTGGGTAAACAGTGGTCGCATGCTGCTTGTCCCCAGAAATGGGGGCGGTCCCACTCTAACCAACATCATGCAAATGATGCAAGCACATTATTTCATGCGCTGCCCTCCCTGCTGCCAATAACCACAGCACCTGCTCCACCCACTATGCCCACACTACACCCTTGCCCTCACAATTATCCGGGTTTGCTGCTATATGCACATTGAGCTGAATTTCATTTAAGCCTGATATTGCTTTAAAGTAAATAAATTATTCTCTGCATTCAAATGTAATGATGGCAATAGCTCAGCAACTTATAGCCAAATGTCATGCAAAGTACATTCCTATATTTAATAATAACACCGTCTCAGTTTATGTCAAACCGCAGACAGCCTCATCCACAATAAGACAGACGGTTCTGGATGGTTATAAAGAAATCAGATACTCTGACACAACTGCATCATCCTGTGAAGGAAAAAATGAATTTTGCAACTTTTTTTTTTGTACTAAGTATTTGTTTTTCTATGATATTTGTCGGATTTCTTCTTAATGCATTTATTGTGATAAAATTCTTCATTTGGTGGTTGAAAGGTCAAACTCTTAAAGCCGTTGACATTATCATGACCAGCCTGGGAATGGTGAGGATCCTTCTTCTTATTATTATGCTTTACAAAACTGCTGATGAAATTGCTCCTAATTCAGTCTCTCCAAGCAAAGATTTTGTGAAATATTATTTCACTGCAGTTATATGTGTTGCGTTGTGCAGCCTGTGGTGGGGCACCGTGCTCTGTGTATTCTACTGCGTGAAGATCACAAACTTCAGCAACAGATTATTCCTGAGACTTCAGATGAACATCTCCAGGTTGCTGCCGTGGCTGCTTCTGACATCACTGGTGGTGTCTTTTCTCTCCAGTCTACCAATCAAATGGTGCATGTACTCAGTACACTACATGAATTCTACCGGTTATATTAACAGCTCTAATACAGGAAATGTATCTTTGGAAGAAAATATTATGAACATATCCATCATCTTTTTCTCAGGATCCATCTTACCGTTCCTAATATTTTGTGCAGCCATTTGTATTCTGATTGTATCACTCCTGAAACACACCAGTAATATGAGCAGCAAAGATTCAGTATTCACTAATATCCAGCTTGACACTCATATTGGTGCAATTAGAAGCCTGATCTTTTTTCTGGCGCTTTATGTTCTGTATTTTTATAATTGCAAACGTGAGTTTTATTGACAGAAATCAAGATTTATTATATGATTTATTATACACTACTGGTATATCTGCCTACCCGAGCCTGCACTCTGTTATATTAATAACCAGCAATGTAAGACTGAAACGCTCAGTTCTTGATGCTTTCCGCTGTGCAGGAGCAAGTCATTCAAATAATCAATAATAATATGGAAGCTGTACTGGCTCATATGTTGGCCATAAGCTACACAGAAATAATATTAGGCTATAATAGCGCTTAATAGCAGCTATAGTGTGACTGAAATAAATGTGCTTCATTTGTTTGACTTTGGTTTCTACTTAAATCAGATCAGGGTTCAACAATTTCTTTATTGTCCACTCTATTTGTTAAATTTATATAAATATATATATATATATATATATATATATATATATATATAATATATACAGCAAGTTTCTTTTTCTTTTTCAAGGAATAAAGTCCTTTAAACAAACAAGTAAGTATCCAAATGTGTGAGATAGAGAGGGCTCTACATACGTTTGATTGCAATATGCATTTGTATTATCAATTGCATTGGAATGCACAGGCATGCAATTACATTAAATTATAAAGAAATTTCATATTAATCCTGCTCATTGTCTCTCTCTATGATGATGTATGTATACTGTTTGTATAATGACTGTGTTACCATATACTGTGTGGGGAAATATAATGATTATC
Organism: Mixophyes australis; assembly: GCA_036250195.1. NCBI lineage: Eukaryota > Metazoa > Chordata > Amphibia > Anura > Limnodynastidae > Mixophyes > Mixophyes australis. Next base: position 17,046,460 of record JAVHZZ010000003.1, on the reverse strand, counting down.
ACCCACACAAACTGTACCTCGTTTATCATGTTAAAAGAGGGCGAGTTAATATATTTTTAAACCCTGCTACTCTCATCAACCACTTCATTTTTTTAGGAAAATGTGTTGTAGTTCATTCCCAGTCAAAAGGGAAAATTTATTTAAGATATTTTGTTACGTTCAAAATATCCCTTCATTAAGAAACTATAATAAAGGGATATATTTTATATTTTATTATATTATTTTATTATGTTATATTTCCTTTACATAAATATAACACACACATATTTTTTATAAGCCAACTTTTTTTTTTTACTCAACGTTTTCAAATAATTTAGAATGTATTTTCTTGTATCCATTTTTATCAAAACCTTGGCTTTGGGTGTCAGATAATTTGGATAGGGGGGTTGAAAATGGAGATGGGGGCTTGAAACTTGGTCAACTGGAGCTGGGGAGCTTGAAAGTTTGGGGATTTCATTGTCAGCTGTAAAAAGTTGCAATCTTAATACATTTATAAAACGTATCTTAGTTCTATGGTTGCACTTTGTTCTCACATTTTTCAGGCTCAGCAGAGTTCAGAAGTGTTACATTAACTTAAACTCTCTGCAAAGGTTCATGGTTGGGGCAGCACAGTGGCTCAGTGGTTAGCACATCTGCCTTACAGCACTGGGGTCATGAGTTCGATTCCCGACCATGGCCTTATCTGTGTGGAGTTTGTATGTTCTCCCTGTGTTTGCGTGGGTTTCCTCCGGGTGCTCCGGTTTCCTCCCACACTCCAAAAATATACTGGTAGGTTAATTGGCTGCAATCAAAAATTGACCCTAGTCTGTCTGTCTGTCTGTGTGTGTGTCTATAGTAGGAAATTTAGACTGTAAGCTCCAATGGGGCAGGGACTGATGTGAATGAGTTCTCTGTACAGCGCTGCGGAATTAGTGGCGCTATATAAATAAATGATGATGATGATGGTATGCTGAACACAGTAGTAACCAGAGGACTGCATTTTGGAGGCACATTTTGGGTGGTGAGGGGGCTGCTTGGCAACATACACTTATTAGGCCCATGGTGTAAAACCATGGAATGAATGTCAAACTTTGGCTAGATCTAGGTTAAATCATATTTGGGAAACAAAAGCTTTCTGAGGTCTACACTTTTATGCTGCCAAAAAATTATTAAAAATATTATACTACATTATAATATCAAGATGCTACTATTTTTCACCAGTCGCTTATGCGTCATCCTTCTCTGAATCATGTGATGATGATGATGATTTGCAAAATGGAAGGGACACATTTGAAATATTTACTGCCCCCTGGCCCTCCTCCTCCTCATTGGCTGCCTCCTCCTTGTTGGCTAACTCATCCTCATTGGTCGCCTCATCCTCATGGTCCACCTACTCCATAGGCTGATGTCTATGCGGTAGGCAGTAGAGTCGTTCTGTTGGATTAAATATGACACAGTTTATTTTAAAGGTTATCTCTGCCTCACACATACATTGAGGCATCCAGATAATGTTAGGTTGCAATGTGAAATGTCCAATACCACAGAATATTTTGGTACAAATAAAGACACCTCTACACCACTTTCAGATGGACTTGACCTTGTAAGTTATATTAATCACACAGTGAATCTGACACATCACTATTACATGGCAGGCCTTTTACTTTGTCCAATGAAACTTATTCCAAGCCATATTATCTTGTAATGGGACAGATATAAAAGTAATATTAGGTTTTAGTATAAACAATTGAGATTATTTGAGAACGCCTATCAATCTCAGACCTCAAATCGGTGAAGAACTCAGGCTGCCTTCTCCTCAGATTGCTCCACCGCCACTGTAGCTACACTATGGTGCATCTGCTCTTAAATTGCAACCACAGACGCCTCCGGACTGCCATGTATGCCTCGTTTTACATATCATTTGTTTATAGTGAACTACGGGTCAAAAGCAACGATTCATCATTTCAGTCTTGCAACTTGGCATGAGAGAAGGTGGCAGCCCTCATATTTGCAACTGAATGAGACGTTTCAACATTCTCAGTACTGATTGATTCTCAGTGCACATATGGGCAAATGCAGGTTAGTGATGGATCCCTTCATTACCATATCTAAAATGGCTGTCAATTATTCACTATAATCAGTCTTATCCAGTCAATTAGGAGCGTGACAACGCCTAGTCAGTCATACTCAGGGAGGAGCATGCTTGAGAGCAGGAGAGACAAACATTCAGCCCTGTCATTTTGTGAGCTCTCATCACTTATTAGTAGTAGCAGAGAATTTGGAATAAGGAGCGCAGAACTTTCTATAGGAAATTATTGGTGCGTGCAAGGTTTTAGATGAGACAGTTTAAAGGGCATTTAAGTATTTGTACTAATGACTGTCTTTTTACTTCATTTAGAAAACAACACTTCACCTGACTTGAAATCAACCTATTAATATGGATTTCCTGTATGGATTTTATTGGTAAGTACAAGCGTTATATGAGACAGTTTTAGGGACAATTAAGAATTTGTACTCATGACTGTTGTTTTACACCTGTTTAGAATAATGGCTGACCAAGATCAACCAGGCCAAAGTCTGGCATCTGTCTCCTCCACTTCAGCCTCTAAGTGGAGGCAGTCAAATTTCACCGCTCTGGAGGTGAAAGTGCTGGTTTAGCTGGTGGTGAAGAAGCTACACTCTACCACCCGGCAGCTCTCCACCCCGGTTGTGAGAAAGTCATTCTTGCCCTTGCGGAAATATTTATTATATCTTCATAGGCTAATGTTGTCTCTAATAAAGATATTCCTAATAAATATTTATTGTGTTATATGTTTTGCAAAATTTACATCCAGTTTGTTTTATTTTATATTTGACATGGCTTATCTGGCAATTATGGTCTATTCGGCATTTCCCATCAATCCTGTTTTACCATGGAAACAACTGGTTAGATTGGGAGGAATTTAGTTGTTAATTAAATGTATAATTAGAAGTGGGTTGTGTAAACCCTTTCTAGGGGGTTTACCTTGGACGTCTACACTTGACTTGTGTGTTTTGAAGGTTGTTGCAGCCGTTATGGATGATCCGGGTGTTCCATTTCCCACGCTTGTTGTTGGTTGTTTCTTTGTTTCTGCCGTGGCGCAACCTGTGGTGGGGATAAAAAGGGGGGTGGGAGAAGAGTGTGAAAATAACAGTGCAGCTGATGCAGACAATATACTATGGTGCTATGATGTTTAGCAGTTGATTATAGCCTTTTTGCAGTATTTTTCGTTATAGCTCTTTTGCTTTTTGTTTATAGCTCAAATGCAGTGTATATTATACACGGTGGTGGTCCCGTTATTAGCTACAGTTAGTCGATTTTAGCCCTGGGGGTGATGTGGGGTGGAGTATGTTTATAGCTTGATGTTTATAGCCCCAAAAATGTATAGCTCGTGGTATTTAATGTGGTGTTTATGGCTCTGTATTCCAAGCAAGTTGTTTATAGGTCGTGGTTTATTAATAGTGGGTGGTATTTGTGTTATGGGTTCCCTTATGGTATATCTTGTGGTCTTAAAGGCAGTGTTTATGGCTCTGTATTCCAAGCAAGTTGTTTATAGCCCGAAACGTTCTAGTAGCTTGGGCCACGTGGATTCTTGTAGCCGCTTGGCCACAGCTACAAGAATCCGCTTGGCCCAAGCTACTAGAACATCTCGGCGATTGACATCTCACCACCCACCACCGGACTAGCCACTCAGACCATCCGGATAAGAAGGTCACATTATATAAACAAACTGCTCTTATAAGAGCACCGGAGCCTAATATAAACAGTGCACCTTGTACTACACACCCAATACTAGTCTTAACACATAATTACTTATACTGACTCCGTATCACAGCAATTATATACTCCAGAATCCACCACACATAGTCTAATAGGTAACCTCCACCACACCCCCATCTCATACAGACATCCACCAAAAGAGAACCCATAACATAGATACCATCCACTGTCTACACATAAAAACCACAAGCTATAAACAACTTGCTTGGAAAACAGAGCCATAAACACTGTCTTTAATACCACAAGATATACCATAAGGGAACCCATAACACAAATACCACCCACTATTAACAAACCACGAGCTATAAACAACTTGCTTGGAATATAGAGTCATAAACATCGCCTTAAATACCACAAGCTATAAATTTTTGGGGCTATAAACATCATGCTATAAACATACTCCACCCCACATAACCCCCCGAGCTAAAAACTACTAACAGTAGCTAATAACGGGACCACCACCGTGTATAATATACACTGCATTAGAGCTATAAACAAAAAGCAAAAGAGCTATAACGAAAAATACTGCAAAAAAGCTATAATCAACTGCTAAACATCATAGCACCATAGTATATCGTCTTCATCAGATGCACTGTTATTTTCCCACCCTTCTCCCACCCCCCATTTTATCCCCACCACAGGTTGCGCCACGGCAGAAACAAAAAAACAATTAAATGTATAAATCTGAAAATATTTCCATTTCTTCCATCATGAAAACTCTATCCACACTGAAATTTATTTTACAACAAACAAGGGAATTAATCATTTTGCAAATTATGTAATTGATACAATTTTGCCTAAAATATGGCAATGTATCACTACGCACACACCACACAGAGATGTATCATGGCACATGGAGCAAGTTCATGCTTCGACACCCTGTCTTCTTTAGTACAAAAGGGGGGTGGGGGGGGGCAGGATCAGCAGGTGGGTTCATATTGGAATAAAAAATAAACAGTAGGGACAATGTTGGACCGAAGAATTAAGAGCCACATGGGGGAATGCATTTGCAGATGCAAATGAAACAGTGTGTGTGTATTATGAGGTTGGCTGTAAATAGTGTAACCTATGACTCACCAGCTACTGTGGAACTATAAAATTCGGGCTGCCCTCTGGCAAGACATGCTGTGTTTTGTAGTTCTACAACACTGAAGAGCCAGAGGAACTTATAAAAGTAAAGTAATCCCCCCAGTGGGTGCTTCTATTACTATATGAAGTAAATATGCTATATAAAGTCTGATATTTTAAGGTCTCTGACTATACTAAAAAAGACACAGACTACATTTAGAAATGATTTATTGATTCATATTAATACTGCTGATCTAAACTAGCATTTTCAAAATGTGCAAGTATCTTGATTAACATCATTTCTGTTAGAAGCAAGAGATTCAGTTCAAAGATATAGGGACTTATTTACCATGAACAGCTCCTTCGTGGTGATATGTAAGATATGTAAAAAAAATCCCTTATTGCCACAATTTATCACAAAAACATTTCTGGGGCAGTTCAGTGATTCTCTTCTGCCCAAGAGATAGTGCCCCAAAGTGATAGCAGATATGTTACCACATTGCCAAGCTAGTCTTTAATTCAGCTTGCCAGATTTGGGCGTTTATTTCTACTAAAGTGAGTAGAAAAATGTAAAAAAGTTTTAAAAATATGCAATGTATTTTAAATAAATGAAAAAAATATTTTAAAACCTTTATGTATTCAAGGATTAAAGCATTTTTAAAATGGGTAAATGATTTAAGTATGTTCTCTGTTAACAGAGTTGGTATTGCATGGGTACAAGTACTGACATTATACTTTTGCAATTTGCATGGCAAGCTTTCTATGACAAAATCCAGTGAATCTTACTGCTGCCATGGCTAGCGCTGGTGATAGGGTAAATATTGTTAAAATCTGAAAATTGTGTTCACCTGCCATCCTCCGGTTCGTACACACCACTTCTAATCATGTTATTGATACACACCGCTTTTAATCAGCTGCCAGCAGGACCCAATTGACTTCAGCAAAATAGGAGGCAGATGATAAGGGCAGAGGTAGAGGAATGGGGGTGGCAGGGGAAGGTGAAGGGCAAGAGAAAAGGGCTCTGAGGGGCATAGGATAAAAGTGGGTGGTGGAAACAAATGTTAGCACAAGGTGGGGGAGAATATGATGAGTTGGAAAGGGAGACACACAAATTGGGGAGAATGAAAGGACAGGCATCTTGTCATGAAAGCCAGATAATGGGAATGTTCTTGATCTCTGCTAGAGTGACAGCTTACCCCCAGAGAGGTGCAGAGTCTAATGGAGGAGAGGTATTCACCAGGGATTCCCGAAAGAGAATATGGTCTTAGCTGCTCTCAACTGCAGGTCGCGGTTCTCTAGGGGGCGCAGAGCTTTTTTTATTTTCCTACAATCAAGCAAGAAGTTTCTGGGATGTTACAAATATGGCTCCCCCCTGACTGAAGAACAGAAGACTGCAAGCAACAATGGGGACCCCCATGCCAGAAGAACAGAAACCATTACAAGCAGGACTTTTGGAATTACTAATTTATTTTGGACATGGTCAAGCATGGACTTTAAATACAAATTTATTTTGGACTTTGTTGACAGTCATTTTTGGATTGAAAGCTGCTGACAATAGAAGAAAACTTCATTGGTGAGTATATTGGGGATTTATTATTTTTAATAAAAATATGTGGTGTAAATGAGGGTGTTTACTCTCTTTTTTGTTTGTTTATTATTATTAAATAATGGTAATGGTTGTAATGAAGGAGTTGTGATTTTGTAAACATTTTATTTTGTGGAACTACAGGTCCCAGCCAGTCGTGGGTGTCAGGGCATGTTGGCACTTGTGGTTCTCCAAGTGCCAACATGCCCTGGCTGCCTTGGGTATGCTGGTGCTTGTAGTAATACAAGTATCAGCATGCCCACACTATTTATTTACTATTTACCCGGACTGGCTGGGACTGGTAGTTCCACAAAACAAAATGGCGTTTGTTTGTTATTTTCAACATTATTCGCCGTTATTACCCTACACCCACCGCCCAGGTGGCGCTCGGTTTTTTCAGCGGACCCCTCCCCCTAGGGAATCCAGCCCAACGCTGAACAGCCTGGGGTTGGTTAGTCATTATGGCAGGGGGACCCCTGCCGCATGTCCCCCTGCTATAGTGCCACCAACCCTGGGTGGTTTGCCTAGTGCTGGTTCCGTGAAAATAGGGGGGACCCCACGCAATTTTTTTCCACGATTTTCACGGAACCAGCAGTAGTCTGGCAGCACTCTTGTCAAGACTGACTAGAGGGGGGACCCCATGCTTTTTTTAAAAAAACTTTTATCTATTTTTTACTGTTTTGACAGCTGTTGGAGCTCCGACAGCTGTATGACAGGGCAGTGTAACAATGATGTGTTTATGGAACTCGCTGCTACAACACAGGAGAGTTAGCTAACACGGGAGTGTTTACATCACAGGAAAGCACCAGAGAGGACCAGAGATTTAGAAGATCAGGGTAAAAATTGCAGCTGGATACATTTGAGAAATTTTTGACTATAATCGCGGGTTATCACGTTTTTCCCGCGATTTTAACACACTGAAAAAATCGCACCTTGATACATTTACCCCCAAATGTCAAAATGTTCTGATGAATCATCTGCATGATTATTGGATCTCTGAGAAAAGCTTAGTTTTTTTCCTAGCAGCAGTAGCCTGAGAAAATGAAGGAGGGGACGCCGTCGTGTCAGGTACCACTTCAGCTGACAGATGACATAGCTCTTAAACCTAGGATCAAGCATAGTCTCCAAAATGTAGGGATACGATTTCCAGAATTTCATAACTCTTCGTTCCTGGCTTAGCGATTAAAGTACTTCACCTACAAGTCCGACATATTTAGCGTAATTTCTTTGTTTCATCTTCTCCTTCAAATTTTCAAGCTGCTTTTCCAAAAGTCTAATTAAGGGAATCACTTTACTCAAGCTATCAGTGTCTGAACTCAGTTCACATGTGACTACTTTGAATCATTTCAGCACCTTGAACAACACAGAAAGCATTCTCCCCTCCTTTCTTAATGTCATGGCTTGTGGAGTAAGCGTGGATAGGTTTTTTCTGTTCCTCCATCCTCACAAGCATATAGAGTGTGGAATTCCACCTTGTTACCACCTCTTTTTCTTTAAAAAGGTACAAGTTTTTTATTTACATTTTTGTTTCCCTGACTTAAAACCACTTTGCACTTAAACATAGGCTTTAGCACAGTGGGTAGAGGGATAAGTATTATCATTACTAAGACTGGAGAGTGACAAGAACAATGCCACCACTCCTGTTTCTGTATGAGCTATGGCACAATAGAATGTCACTGGAGATGTTTAAGAACACTGACAGCCCTATTATTAAAATTTCTGTTTCAGCACTGAACCCTGCCACCTCTCCTGTTATTGAGTGAGCTATGGTACAGTAAAATGTAGCTGCAGATTTAGACCAAGCCTGCCAGCCCTATTATTTCTATTTCAGCAATGACAATTAGCAATGGAGCTCTCCTCTTTGTGTGTAACCTATATAACACTGTACAATTTGACTGCAAATTCAGAAGACCAAACCTGCCAGCCCTAGTATTTGTATTTCAGCAATGACAATTAGCAATGAAGCTCTCCTCTTTGTGTGTAACCTATATAACACCATACAATGTGACTGCAGATTTACACCAAGTCTGTCAGGCATAGTATTTGGATCTTAGCAATGACAATTAGCAATGGAGCTCTCATCTTTGTGTGTTAGCTATATAACACAGTACAATATGACTGCAGATTTACACCAAGCCTGCCAGACCTATTATTTGTATTTCAGCAATGACAATTAGCAATGGGGCACTGGAGCTCTCCTGAATGTCACTGTAGACTCTGAAGAACACTGCTACTCCTTCCTCTTTCTATTTTACCCATGACGCTGCCCAACTGCTCTACAGACTGTGCTAGCCCTTCTGTGTCCCTCTGTGAAATGGCGCTAGATCGCCAAGGAGGGTGGTACTTATAGATCCAAAACCCGCGAGATCCGACATCTGACGACATAACGATGACGTTTTGACTCATTTTCAATTCCCAAAGCACGGGAAAGTAACAAGCTGGCTCGGCTCAGTACTCAGATCTGCTAAGTTCGGGTGTGCTCGGTTCTCAGGGAACAGAGCCTGAGCATCTCTAATAATAACACTGTACAATGCGCCTGCAGATTTTGAAGAACACTGACAGCCCTATTATTTCTATTTCAGCATTGACAATGAGCAAGGAGTGATGGTACATTGGCTGGCAACAACACTGGGACCTCACCTGTTTCTGTGTGAGCTATAATAGCACAGTATAATGTGACTGCAGATTTTGAAGAACACTGACAGCCCTATTATTTCTATTTCTGCAATGACAATTAGCAATTGACCAATGACGCGTAGACTGTAGATTGGCAACAACACTAGGACCTCTACTGTTTCTGTGTGAGCTATAACACTGTAGAACGTCACTGAAAACTTTTAAGAAAACTGCCACCCCTCCCTTTCTGTTTTAGATATGACGCTGCCCAACTGCACTAAAGACTGGCAAGAACCATGCTACCCCTTCTGTGTCTCTCTGTGTAATGCCGCTGGATCGCCATGCAGGGTGGTACTTATAGAATCCAAAACTCGCAAAATCCAATGATGCAACAATGACTTTTTGCCACATTTTCACTTCCAAGGGAGCGCGAAAGTACAGAGTGAGCTAGGCTTTGTACTTGGATCAGCGAAGTTCACATGGGCTCTACACCACCCGAACCAAGCATTTCTAATATATATATAGTCTTACAGCTCCTTCACGGTGATATGCAAGATATGTACGAAAAAATTATCACCAAATATTTGCTGGGGCAGATCAGTCATACTCTTCTGCCCTAGAGATACTGGCCCGAAGTGATAACAGTTAATTTACCATGTTGCCAGACAGGTCTGTAACTCAGCTTGCCAGATATGGGCTGTTATTTTCACTAAAGTGAATAAAAAAGTAAAACATGTGGGCTTGGGAGGGAGGATTGCAGGCAGCCTAACAATGAGGCAAGCAGGAGAAGGTTCAGAGGTTCTCAGGTTCCAAGCACCTGGTGGAGGAGGAGCAGAGGTCAAGGGGCATCCTATGCACTATGCACAGGAAGAGTTTCCGCCCTCAGGGTAAACAGTGGCCATATGCTGCTTGTCCCCAGGAATGGGGGTGGTCCCACTCTCGCCAAAAGCATGCAAATGATGCAAGCACATTATTTCTGTGCTGCCTACCCCTGCTGCCAATAACCTGCTCCACCCACTATGCCCATACTACACCCTTGCCCTCAGAAATATCCGGGTTTGCTGCTATATGCACATTGAGCTGAATTTCATTCAAACCTGATATTGCTTTAAAGTAAATAAATTACTCTCTGCATTCAAATGTAATGATGGCAATAGCTCAGCAACTTATAACCAAATGTCATGGAAAGTACATTCCTATATTTAATAATAACACAGTCTCAGTTCATGTCACAACACAGACAGCCTTGTCCACAATAAGACACACAGTTCTGGATGGTTATAAAGAAATCAGATACTCTGACACACGAACATCATCCTCTGAAGAAAATATGAATGTTACAACTTTTTTTTTGTTATTAAGTATTTGTTGTTCTCTGATATTTGTCGGATTTCTTTTTAATGCATTTATTGTGATAAGAATCTTCATTTGGTGGTTGAAGGGTCAAACTCTTCAAGCCGTTGACATTATCATGACCAGCCTGGGAATGGTGAGGATCCTTCTTCTAATTGCTATTCTTACAGATATTGCTGATATTATTGCTCCTCATTCAATCTTTCGAAGTATAAATACCCTTGAATATTATGTCACTGCAACTATATTTGTGGCATTCTGCAGCCTGTGGTGGGGCACCGTGCTCTGTGTATTCTACTGCGTAAAGATCACAAACTTCAGCAACAGATTATTCCTGAGACTTAAGATGAACATCTCCAGGTTGGTGCCGTGGCTGCTTCTTAAATCAATGGTGGTGTCTTTTCTCTCCAGTCTACCAATGAAATGGTGCGTGTACTCAGTACACTACATGAATTCTACCCATGACATTAACAGCTCTAATACAGGAAATGTAACTATTGAAGTAAATATTATGAACATGTTCATCATCTTTTTCACAGGAACCTTCTTACCATTCCTAATATTTTGTGCAACCATTGGTCTTCTGATTCTATCACTCCTGAAACACACCAGGAATATGAGCCCCAAATATTCAGGATTCACTTATATCCAACTTGACGCTCATATTGGTGCAATTAGAAATCTGATCTCATTTCTGGTCCTTTATGCTCTATATTTTATAACTGCAAACTTGTTGGTTTTTAGCGACACAGGAGATTTATTATATCCATTATTATACAGTACTTGTGCATCTGCCTACCCGAGCCTGCACTCTGTTATATTAATAACCAGCAATGTAAGACTGAAACGCTCAGTTCTTGATGCTTTCCGCTGTGCAGGAGCAAGTCATTCAAATAAGCAATAATAATATGAAGCCGTTTGTTGCCCATAAGCTACACAGAAATTATATTAGGAAACTAGGCTATAATAGCGCTTAATAGCAGCTATAGTGTGACTGAAATTAATGTGTTTCATTTGTTTGAAGTTGTTTTCTGCTGAAAACAGATCAGGGTTTTATACATAAACAAACACAAGGAAGGAATAAATGTGTTTTAGTTGTCGGACTTTGGTTTCTACTTAAAGGAGATCATAGTTCAACAATTTCCTTATTGTTCACTCTATTTGTGAAACATATATATGTATATATATATATATATATATATATATATATATATATATATATATATATATTACACAAATAGAGTGAACAATAAAGAATTTATTGAACTCTGATCTCCTTTAAGTAGAAACCAAAGTCTATATATATAATTTTCACAAATACAGATTACATAATTTTCACAGATTATGGTTTTGTTTTCTGGTTTTTATATCAAGTTTCAGTGAGTTTCTTTTCTTTTCAAGGAATAAAGACCTTTCAACAAACACAAGGAAGTTTTGTCCTTTCTGTTTTTTCAAGTGTGCCTGTCAAAATACAAATTAAATGGTTCTGTATGGTAAAAGGTTATAGAATGATATGTTTATGTTCCAAATACATAGTAACATATTTCACTAAATTCCTGCATAATCAAACTTAGAAACCAAATTATTTTTCTTTTGGGAATCAGAGTAATGGGCAGACTAATTTAGGCCACTCTGACATAGATTAAAAAATATATATTATTTCAGTACAATATATAATATAATATAATATAATGTAATATAATATAATCATTTATTTCAGAATTACTTCATCGTATGCTTTATGTCACTGATGAAGTCAAATGCCTAATGCTTCAAATCATTAAATTCTTCAATTAAAGAGAAATATTACTTATGTGGATTTGCATGAAATATCTGTGACAGGATGGACCGCCTATGCCACCCTGTCTGTTGTTGCGAGGAACCGGCTGGGCTTACTTTGCCACCGTTCCCTTTTGCTATCCAAAAAGCGCCCTCTTGCCGCAGTAGGAGGGGCTTAAGCTGCTTCCACCACTGAGCTCCTTCTATGGCACTCAGAACCACGTTCCTTCTGGGTCACTGACGCTGCTAGCGTGTCTCCTTGCTGGTGTACCCAACTGGTACTCCTGACCTCTTACTATGGATCAGGGATGCTGTGGATGGATCCCCCCTGGCCTATCACACTAACCAGGGCTGCAGGTAGCAGGCAGGCGATGGTACTGGAAGCGCTTGGGTCCAAACCGCAGAAACAGCCGGAGAACGGATTAGATTTTAGGGTCTAATCTGTAGATAACAGGAAACAGCAATATTGAAGAAGTTGTCAAGCAGTTCTTTGAAGCAGAGTGATGTTTTATTGCTCAAGTATCCTGACAAGGACAGTCCCACTGATTTAAGGTATCAGTGGTTAGGTCAGATGAAGTCAGAAGAATGGGCAGCATGGTGGCTAAGTGGTTAGCACTTCTGCCTCACAGCGCTGGGGTCATGAGTTCAATTCCCAATCATGGCCTTTACTGTGTGGAGTTTGTATGTTCTCCCCGTGTTTGCGTGGGTTTCCTCCGGGTGCTCCGGTTTCCTCCCACACTCCAAAAACACACTAGTAGGTTAATTGGCTGCTATCAAAAATTGACCCTAGTCTCTCTCTCCCTCTCTTTGTGTATGTTAGGGAATTTAGACTGTAAGCTCCAACGGGGCAGGGACTGATGTTAATGAGTTCTCTGTACAGCGCTACGGAATCAGTGGCGCAATATAAATAGATGGTGATGATGATGATGATGATGAATATCACTTGGGATAACTCTGGCTACAACTGTATGTGTAAATGTTTCAGTAGCTTATCAGATCTGAAAATATTTGATATATAGTTGAGGTCAGAGGCGGAACTAGTGAGCTGTGGACCCCGGTGCGGAGAGTGAGGGAGGAGGAAACCGGGGCCCTTGATCATCTGCATCTGTCATGCCATGCAGTGGGTTCCATTATCAACATGGGCTCCGGTGCACCACAGCGGCCGCACCACTGGTAGTTCTGCCACTGGTTGAGGTATAGTTATCATGGTTGTAGACTTTTTGCTACTCACAGGAGACTTTTTCTACCATATCCCATTGAAAAACATTAGTCTCTAAACAGACTGAAATGACTGATAAGCAAATATTTTATCATACATCCGGAATTCTTTCAAGACAGTAACGTACAAAATACACAAGAAAGCTCCTTCCTCCATTAATTACCAATTACCTGCTTATCTGAGGGAAACTTCAAGAGCTTATCTGTTGTTATGTTACAGATAGATCCCTTTGCAGGGCCGTAACTAGGGCTGTGTGTCAGGGGTGACCCCCCAGGGCGCAACGCTGAAGGGGGGCGCAATTTAGGAAGATTTTACGTTCATTTGGTTCAAATCGAGGGCTATGGGGGCGGCATTTGTCTTTCTCGCCCCAGGCGCTAGAATTCTAAGTTACGACTCTGTCCCTTTGCACCAATTGTAATCCAGATTGAGGAAAATGGAAGAGGGCGCAGTTTAAAGGAATGATAATGTTGCAGTACAATGTGTCACAAATGTATTTTCTAAACATGTATCTAGTATGATTATGTTTACTATGATGATAGCATATATCAAGGGTATACTGCTAGTATAATCAGAAAGGAAATAGAATGTAGAAAATAAAGAGAAAATGAATAAAAAATAAATAAATAGAAAATAATAAAAAATAGATAGAAAATAAATAGTTGAAAAAATGTATAGAAAAAAACGATAGCGCAGGTATGAGATGATGTTATAGCAAACAGCAGTGCTGGCACAATGTTATAGGTCTTTTGTAAAATAATTAGCATTCCTGGAGCGCCTCAGACTGTGGCCATAAACTGGAACAAATATTAGATCTTTCCCTAGATGTAACTAACTCAATGTTCCTGGCACTTTCAATCATCAGTCCTTTGTTGTTCTAGACAATGGTTGTGTCTTCCCATTTTCAGACGTTCCACTACGTATGTGTCACTCACAGGAACTATAGTCTCCCACCTCGTTCTGTGATTGAAGAAAGAGGTCTAATTAGGACCAAGGATGGGCCAGCCCTGCACATATTAAGAGAGGGGTGGGGGGATAAGAGGTAGATCAGGCGTGAAATAGAGAGGGCTCTATATACATTTGAGTGCAATACACATTTGTTTTGTTGACTGCAGTAGAACGCACATGGACGCAAATACATTAAATTATAAATAAATTTCGTACTAATCCTGCTTGTTAGCTCTTTCCATGATGCTGTATGTATAATGTTTGTATAATATTGCATGATATGGAAAAAGCATATATGATGATAATGGACTAATGACTGTGCTGCCATGTACTATGTGGGGATAATGGAATAATGGCTGTGCTGCCATATACTATTTGGGGATAATGGAATAATGGGCGTGCAGACATATACTGTGTGGGGATAATAAATCAATGGGTGTGCTGCCATATACTATGTGGGGATAATAGACTAATGGCTGTGCTGAAATATACTGTGTGAGGATAATGGAATAATGGCTGTGCTGCCATATACTGTGCGAGGATAATGGCATAATGGCTGTGGTGCCATATACTGTGTGGGGATAATGGCATAATGGCTGTGGTGCCATATACTGTGCGAGGATAATGGCATAATGGCTGTGGTGCCATATACTGTGTGGGGATAATGGACTAATGGCTGTGCTGCCATATGCTATTTGGGGATAATGGAATAATGGCTGTGCTGCCATTTACTGTGTTTGGATAATGGAATAATGGCTGTGCTGCCATATACTGTGTGGAAATAATGGCTTTGCTCCCATATACTATGTGGGGATAATGGCATAATGGCTGTGCTGAGATATACAGTGTGGGGAAATAAAACGATTATCACTGACACAAACTGTTGTAATAAACTAGTTTATCACGCTAATAGGGGGAGAGTTAATATATTTTTAATTCCTGCTACCCTCATCAGAAACTTTTTTTGAAAATATGTTGTAGTTAATACCCATTCAAAAGGGACAAATGTATTTCAGATATTCTGCCACGTTCAAAATATTCCTTCATTATAGAACCAATGTACCTTTGTACACATTTCCTTTACATAAATAAAACACACAATTTTTTATAAACCAACAACTATTTTTTTTACTCAATGTTTTCAAATAAATTAAAATATATTTTTATCAAAAACTTGAGCAGGGGGAATTTGGCTTTGGGTGTCGAATAATTGGGCTGGGGAGCTTGAAAGGTTGGTGATTTCTTTGTTAGCTGTAGAAATTAAAAAAAGTTCCAATCTTAGTACATTTATAAAACGTATCTTAGTTCTATGGTTGTATTTTGGTTGCACATTTTTTCAGGCTCAGCAGAGTTCAGAAGTGTTACATTAACTTAAACTCTCTTGGAGATACATGCAGATATATATTTTGCCTGGCAACATACAATTATTAGGCCCATGGTGTCAGACCATGGTGTGGAATGACAAACTTTGCCGGGGTCTAGGTCAAACCACATTTGGGAAAGAAAGGCTTTCTGAGATCTACAATTTAATGCTACCGAAAAATAAATAAAAATATTATAGTACATTATAACATTAAGATACTACCATTCTTCACCAGTCTCCTTTGTGTCATCCTCCTCTCAATCATCTGGTGATGGTGATGTGCAAAATGGAGAGAGACATTTGAAATATTTACTGCCTCCTGGCCCTCCTCCTCCTATTTGACTTGCCTCCTCCTCATTGACTAAATCATCCTCACTGGTCACCTCATGCTCATGGGCCACCTCCTCCTCATGGGCCTCCTCCTTAGGCTGATGTATATGCTGTAGGAAGTAGATTGTGAGGCATTCTGTGGGATTAAATATGACACAATTCACTTGTAAAGGTTATCTCTGTCTCACACGTACATAGATACATCCAGATAATGTTAGGTTGCAATGTGAAATATCCAATACCACAAATAGACCATCATTGGTACAAATAAAGACACCTCTACACCACTTTCAAATGGACTTGACCTGGTAAGGTTATATTAATAACATAGTGAATCAGTCATATCACTATTACATGGCAGGCCTTGTACTTTGTCCAATTAATGTTATTCCAATATTAATAAGTAAATAATAAATAAATATTGATGATGATGATGGTGATGATGATGATGGTGATTAGTAGCTCAGAACTTTCTATAGAAAATTAATGGTGAGTGCAAAGTCCTATATGAGACACTGAAAGGGGCAATTAAAAATATGTACTAATTACTGCCTTTTTACTCCTGTTTGGAATAATGGCTGATCAAGAACAACCAGGCCAAAATCTGTCATATTGCTCCTTCACTTCACCCTCAAAATAGAGATAGTCAGATTTCACTGCTCTGGAGGTGGAAGTGTTGGTTTAGCTGGTAGTGGCGAGGCTACACTCTACCACCCAGCAGCTCTCCACCCTGGTTGTGTGAGAGGCATACTTGCCCCTGTGTAAAATATTTATTATATCTTAATGGGTTAATGTTGTCTGTAATAAAAGTATTTTAAATAAATATTTGGTTGTGTTATTGGTTTATACAAAATTTTGGGACTGCACTCCTTCTTGGGTTTCAAGAGCAGCTCTATTAAATAGGGGTGCCTCCCTATAAAAAGTGTTAACATAAATAAATGGTGGTGGTGACTGTCAGCCAGAATATAACTGTTAACATCAACCTGTTTTCGGAATATTTTATTACAAATGTGGTTGTTTTGAATAAATATCTCTAGATCCAAAAATTCTGTTTTGCTTTGGCTGTGTTGGACTGTGAAGAGTAGACCATAATCATTTTCATTAATGTATTATAAAAATTCCGCAACAGAATCTTCTGGACCTTCCCTGATGATGACAACATCATCAATAATCATTTCCATAGCACCAGGTTTGACCCCCAGCTATGGCCACTCCATATATATTGGTCCTCCCAATAATTCAAATACAGATTGGCATAGCTAGGGGCAAACCTGGTGCCTGTTGCTGTTCCTTATTTTTGCAAATAAAAACAGTCCCTGAACCAACAATAATTATGGTTTAAAATAAATTCAATATTTGCTAAAATAAATTCTAACTGTACCTAACTTAAATGAGGGTCTTTTTCTAGAAAGTGTCTGGTGCATTTTATTCCTATATCATGTCTAATCACTGTGTATAGCGAGGGGCTATCATTGTCTGACATTGATACCAACATTACAGAACTGAATTGGGACTTACCATATCAAGCAATCCAATCTGGCACGGCATATTGATGCAATCCTACACCCACTTAGGATTTGACCAAAAATTTTAGACCAATCAGCAAGCAATAACAAACCTAGTATTGTTATGGTACAGACATTACACTGACCATAATAAACTGTTGCAATTTGGATGTGTTAAATTGTAATAAGCATCTTGTTTCGTGTTATAGTTAATGTGCATTATTTCAGTGATGTGCAACCATTGAGTAATGAATGATATTGGGAATAACTTAGGGACTGAGGAAGTGTGAATATATTTATTGTTTTTTATTTTATTCCACTTTAGGTTTTATTGTGTCATATTGCACTTGTTTTACTCATCATCTTAAAATAAAATTAGATTTTACTTTTAGAAAAGCCTTCATGAAATTGTGTAGAGTAATATCATCAGCCTACTTTAAATTTAAAATTGTTATTATTAGAATTTCATCATATTTATTGACTCTAGGGATTATTTTGGCCACAACATGGTCATAGTCAATGAGTGCCTATTTATTTATTTGTGTTATTGGTTTTGCAATTTTATACCCTGTGGTTTTTTGTTTTTGACATGGCTTATATGGCAATTATGGTCTACTCAAAACTGCCCATTAATCCTGTATTATAATGGCAATAACTGGTTAGATTAGAAGGAATTTAGTGGTTAATTAAATGTATAAATCTGAAAATATTTCCTTTTCTATTGTCATGAAAACTTTCTCTACATTTATTTTACAACATAAAATTGAATTATTTAATTTGCTAATTATGTAATTGATACACTGCCATATTTTAGGCACTGTATTACAGAGGTGTATCATGGCATCTGGAGAAAGTGAATGCTATGGCCCCCTGCCCCTTTAGTACAGAAGGGAGGGGCAGCGCCAGCAGGTGGTGGCTTGTTGGGGTGAAAAAGAACAGCAGGGACAGTGTTGGACTGACGCATTAAATGTCACATGGGGGAATTCATTTTTTGGTGCCAATGAAACAGTGCATGCTTATTATGAGCCACTTTTCAAATCAAGAACTTTTCAAGATCTCTCAGAGTAGAGGTCATGTGACAAGGGGTAGGAGGGCCCCGGTCTCTGCAAGGAAATTACAAAAATCACGACATTTCATAGCGAGGGCTATAGAAGCGAAATCATGCCATTTAGCTCTGCCTCCAGCACAGTGCAGAAGGATGCCTACTCTTCCAGGAGTCCAGGAGGGCTCATTGAAATTCGAGAGCCTCCTGGAAATTCCTGGAGAGTAGGCAAGTATGATTATGAGGCGGGCTGTATACAGTGTAACCTACGACTCTCCAGCTGCTTTGGATCTACAAAATCTGGGTTGCCCTCTGACAAGACATGCTGTGCTTTTTAGTTCTACAACACTGAAAAGCCAGAGGCACTTATAAAAGTAGAGTATCATTGACTAAAAGCCCATCTGGAGCAATGCAGGTAGTTGAATCCATCCCAGTGGGTACTTCTATTTCTATACTAAGTAAATATACTATGTTAATGCAAATCTAATGTTTGAAGGTCTCTGACTAAACTAAAAAAGACATGCCACAAGAGCTACATTTAAAATGATTTATTGATTAATTTTTGATACTGCTGATCTAAAGCTAGCATAATCAAAATTTGCAAGATTCTTGATGAATATCATTTCTGTTAGAAGTGAGATATCCACTTCACAGATATAGGGACATATTTACCATGAACAGTTCCTTTGTGGTGATATGTAAGATGTGAAATAAAATCCCTTATTGTTTACATATACAACATTAAAGAAGATCCTTATTAACCTTAGGCGTATTCTACATAAAGAGATATGTATCCATTTTTTGATTGTTAGTGTAGGTATCCATCTGGATGAGGTCATCTTGTTGCGGTAGATGGGCATTCATGATTTGACTAAAACGTACACTAAGAACCCCATGTTTATATAATATATAATATTATATTGTCATGTTGCAAAGTCTAATTAAAGTCCAATTAGTTACTTCATGAAACTGAATTTTTATTGGATAATTAATGATTCATGTATTGTATACAATTGTTGTATTAAGGTACAAATAAATATGGGATAATGCACGCCTTACTTTAAATTATATGGATATTAATTGTCACAGGGAACTTTTGTAACCACAGAAAAGCACAAGACTGATGTCTCTAGCTTCTGTAATACATTACAAGATATTGTAGTGCCGATGAATGGCAGATTCCATCAAGGCCCATTAGAATCCTATTATTTTCTATTATTATTAGAATATATTAATATTTTTATTCAACATATTTAGAAAAAATGTCATAGAGAAAACATTGGACATATAAGTAAAAAATCGTTAAATGTTTAATTCTATGGTAAATATAACACATTGATAAAATCTAGGGCAAATTATCCTAAATTCATAATAATTTACATATAACTGTGACACATATTGAGAAAGGGAGGGGTGGGATAAACCAATATATAAAAAATATAAAACTGACTACAAAGGAAGATAACATCAAAAATGGTGTATCAGAATGAATGTAAGGAAATCATAAAATGTGTATCACAAATATTAATGGCAAATAAAAAAAATCAATGATCAAAAGTATACTAATAAAATAGAGCTGTGTGAGAGGCATACTAGCCTCTGCGGAATATAGGTATTTTATCTTAATGGGATAATGTTGTCTCTAATAAAGGTATTCCAAATAAATATTTGGTTATGTTATTGGTTTTGCAATATTTACACCCAATTTTTTTTTATTTTTTTTAACATGATCCTGAATATAGGGAATTACTTTATCTCTCTAATGGAAAGATAGGCCGTTTTATAATCAACAGAACTACTATCTCTGTTCAGCTGTGGGACCCACAGAGATCAACTGTCATTGCTGTTTCAACATCTGTTCAGCTACTCACTGAGCTCAATTGTGATTGCTGCTGCCATCTCCGGTTGGCTGCTGAACCCTCTGCACCCAACTGTCAGCATCCTCCTGGACCTCGTTGTGTCAAAGCGGCAGAAACTACCTACTCCATTAACCCCAGGCAGTAAAGTATCCTTCATCTCTTCCATTGCCCCACACAATTTGAACTAATTGTTCCTTTCTACTCTCTCATTACCTACCCTAGCTAATACACATTCATTCACATCTATCCATCATGCACCTACTCAATGTACAGTCTCTCCTATTTACTGTCACCGTACTTCTCTCCAAACTCCTCTTCTTTCTCCATCATCATATTCCTCCCTCCCCGATTATGATTTCCCCTTCACTACTTGCCACCTCGCTAGTCTGCACACATGAACTGTTTTGTCTTCTGCACCCACCACACTCTCCAGCCTACATGAACAGAAAAAAACCTCACACTTCCAAATCCTCCTTGCATGTCCTTTTTCTCACCATACTCCCTCTCATGACTGCTGGTGATATCTCACTTAACCCTGGGCCTGTACAATCCCCATTATCTGCTCACGCTCCTCCCCAAACCATTCCATCTGTCTTGTACTTCCAATCCCACCTTATCCAAATATCTCCATTACCTTCTCTTCCCTTCTCCTGTGCATTATGGAATGCCAGATCTGTTTGTAACAAACCTACATCCATACATCTATTTATTTCTAAATCCCTCAACCTCCTTGCCATTACAGAAACTTGGCTCACCGCCTCTGACACTACATCCCCTGCAGCTCTCTCCTATGGGGACTCTCCATCAGCCATACTCCCAGATCCGGAAATAGACAAGGCGTGAAGTAGGCATTCTACTCTCTCCAAGCTGCACCTTCTGAGTCATACCCTCTGAACCCTCCCTCTCATTCTCTTTTATGCTCTCCACCTTCGTGTTGCTGTCATTTATCTCCCCCAAGGTCCAGTTTCCCAATTACTTGATAACTTTGCTGCCTGACTCACTTTCTTTGACCTGCCTACAAGCATGCTAGGCGATTTCAACATTACCATTGATAATCCTACTGTCTCTTCTGCCACTAAACTTCTTTCACTTTCTTCTTACTTTGGCCTCTCCCAATGGACCTCATCTCCCACACACTGTGATGGGCACTCCCTTGAACTTGTCTTCTCCCGCTACAGCTCCATCTCTAGTTTCTAGAATAGAGTCTTCCCACTCTCTGACCACAATCTTTTTCCTTCAGCCTCAACTCACCTCATGCCATTCCCCCTGCACCCAAATACACACAAACACAACGAAACTTAAGTACCCTTAACCCGATCCACTTTTTATTTTAACTGAAAATATTTTCTCTAATGACTGCATTGTCCTGTCCTAATCAGGCTGCCTCTTTCTATAACATAACACTCATTTCAGCCCTAGACAATGAAGCTCCAGTTACTACATATAGTGTTCAACGATCCAAAACACAGACATGACACAACAAACAGACCCGCTACCTGCAAAAGTGCTCCCGCACTGCAGAGCACCACTGGAGGAAATCTCATTCCCTCCACTATAAATTCATCCTCTCACCTTACAGCATTGCCCTTTCAATTGCCAAGCAAGCATTCTTCAAATCTCTAAAATCCACCCAGTTTTCTAACCCACGTCGCCTCTTTTCCACCTTCAACTCACTTCTCTGTCCACCTGCACCTCCTCCTCCTCCTTCCTCCCTCACTGCCCATGATTTTGCCAGCTAATTCAAAAACAAAATTGGCACCATTCGACAAGATATTTCCACATGTGAAATTCCATTCACTCCACTCACAATACTGACCTTTAGTTACACTCCCCAATCTACCTTTAATTCATTCTCTCCAATATTTGAAGATGAAGTCTCTGCACTCATTTTATCATCTCACTCTACAACCTGTCCACTCAAATCTATTCCCTCCCGACTTCTACACTCCCTCTCCTCCACTGCATGCCTACCTTTAACTCACCTCTTCAACCTGTCTCTCTCCACTGGCACATTTCCATCCTTCTTTAAACATGCACTTATCTCACCTATTCTTAAGAAACCATCTCTCGATCCAGTCTCTCTCTCCAACTACTGATCTATTTCTCTCTTCCCCTTTGCCTCCAAACTACTTGAGAGTTTAGTGTACAAATGCCGGTCTCACTTTTTCTCCTCTCATTCCATTCTTAACTCCCTGCAATCAGACTTCAGCCCCCAACATTCCACTGAAACTGCTCTCACAAAATTGACCAATGATTTGCGTACTGCAAAATCTAAGGATAATTTCTCCATACTCAATCTCCTGGACCTCTCTGCTGCTTTTGATACGGTTGTTCACTCTCTTCTCCTACACACCCCTCACTCCATTGGCTTTTGTGACACAGTTTTTCCTGATTCACTTCCTACCTATCAAACCGCTCCCTTAGTGTTTCTACCTCTGGACCATCCTCCCCTCCACTCCCACTATCTTTTGGGGTCCCACAAGGCTCTGTTCTTGGCCCTTTACTTTTTTCATTGTACACCTTTTCTCTTGGGGAACTAATTCACTCATTCAGCATCCAATAACACCTCTATGCTGATGACACTCAAACATGTATCTCTTCCCCTGACCTCTCTCCTTCTGTACTATTTCATGTAACCACCTGTACTTCTGCTATCTCCACATGGATGTCCCAATGCTACCTAAAGCACAATATGTCCAAAACAGAGCTTATTATCTTCCCTCCTGCCAGAGTCACCACCTGCCCTCAAATCTCCCTCACTGTCAATAACACCACAATTTCCTCAGTCTCCCAAGCTCGATGCCTTGGTGTCATACTTTATTCCGCTCTCTGCTTTATTCCTCACATCCAGACTCTCTCAAAGTCCTGTCGACTCCACCTTAAAAACATTGCCAGAATGCGCCCTTTTCTTACTCAACATGTTGCCAAAACTCTTATCCATTCTCTCATCATCTCCCATCTTGACTATTGCAACCTCTTGCTATATGGCATTCCTGACACCCATATATCCACACTTCAATCCATCCTAAATGCTGCTGAAAGACTGATCTTCCTCTCTCACCGCTCCACATCTACTGCACCACTTTGCAAATCCCTATACTGGCTCTCTGTGTCCTCCAGAATCAAATTAAAATTACTCACCCTTACCTACAGAGCTCTCTACAACACCACCCCTTCATACATCACAAATCTCATATCAAAATACTCTCCCTCCTGACCTTTTAGATCTACCTCTGACCTGCTCCTTGTCTCATCTCTCGTAACCACCATGTCATGTCTCTCCATTCTCTAATTTCCTTATAATTCTACATAAGAAACTTGTGTAGTCTTTCTTCATAAACTATCAGCACTTTTGTAGCCTTTCTATTTTATCACAATCTAATGCTAATCCCTCTGCCTATGCAGCTAAGCATTCTGCTGTTATGATATTCTTATTATGACTAACTTGATATGATAACTGGTACAGTGTGTACATTCATTACAAGTGGCTGAAGTAAGAGTGCAGATATTGAGCATAATTTCTGTCATGACATATTAAATACAATTTAGCTGAGCAGCGTGTTGGGTAATTACCTAGAAATAATGATTACATGGAAAGGTATTGGATCATCTGAACAGTTTACAGCATTTTTCCCATAAATGCTTAAATGTATAAACCTTATTTCTTTACTACACATCCTGTTCTGTGTTGAAAAGAAAAATTCAAATAATTCTAATTCCTAGTAGAAATAGAAGTAAGTGGGTAAAGTTAGGAGTTATAGTTACTTGATTTCCTTTACCTATATATAAATTTCATTATTGGAGTATTAAATGATGTTGAGATGTAACTTGATTGTGTAGTGGTAGAAAGTAAACCCAACAGTTAGTAATGGTTTACACAATTTGTAGACCTGGATTACTTAATTTCTATTGACTGTTTTGCCACCAAGTTGTTGCTAACTGGCGGGTTCCTTATGGTCATTGAGTCATATTTGTCATATTTGGAAAGATACAGCCAGATAATGAAGTACTGTACAATGTATTTACTATACAAAATTAAACTAAACACTTACATAGGCAAAACCATTCATCAGTTTTGACCAAAACAGTATATGTCTGAATTGCCTTGTGCTATACACCTATCATGTTCCTGGATCCACTTCTCTTCTCCCACTGTTCTCACCATTTGTACTGATATTGAACCGCTGGGTTAGGAAGCTGAATATAAAATGTTTTCCTGTTACTGAGGTGTTTAGGGTTAATGTTGAGGACCAATGCGTTTCGCCCCAAATCAAGAATTGCTAACAGGTCCAGGAGTGGCTATACCGTGAGGCAATTCAGAGTTCCAAACTGATGACTGAGTTTGCCTATGTAACCATACACGGAAAATATACAGCAACTGATACATCCATTAAATATAGGTCACTCTCCAATAAAAATATGACAGTGAAATCTTTAAGAGTCATCTATTTGTGTTGTGTATTTGATGCTAAAATTTAACCACAAAATACATATTATGCACTACAGCTGCATCTATATGTATTCAGAGCTTACCATGCAGCATTTATTAAAAAATATTATTATTATAATTTTAGACTTGTAAGGCATCACAGTGCTCGGTACATCAGGGAAAACAGTACATATATAAAACAGGGACATACAAGGTAGACAAAATAAATGCAGACCTGAAAGCAAAGGGTATGAAGGTCCTTGCTCATTAGACAGCTTACATTCTAAGTGGAAGAGGGCAAAGAAGAGGAGTAAATGTATTTCAGAGTGGAGATTGGGATAGCTGTGAGGGTGCATTAGTGTGAATAGTGTTATCAAAGATAAGGTCACCTCTAAATAAGAAATGGGTTTTAAAAAAGCATCTAAAGAATTGAAGGCTGTGGGAAAGTCTAATTGAGCGTGGTAGGGAATTCCATAAGTGGGGAGCAGCACGGGAGAAGTCTTGTAGGCGGGAGTGAGAGGTGGTTACCAGAGATGAGAGAAAGCGCCGGTCAGTGGCAGATCTAAGAGGACGGGAGGGAGAGTATTTTGATATGAGATGAGAGATGTATGCAGGGGTGGTGTTGTTGAGGGCTTTGTAGGTAAGGGTGTGTAATTTGAATTTGATTCTGGAGGACACAGGTAGAAAGTGTAAGTATTTGCAAAGTGGTGCAGCAGATGTGGAGCGGTGAGAGAGGAAGATCAATCAGAGTAATTTCAATCCAGCCGCTAATCATATTTGGTTTAGATGGTTTATCAGGCACCTATGATTTAAATGACTCCTGTTTCAACTGGTTTAAAGGTATAAATCTTAGCACATTTCCAATTATTTTTGTCAGGAAAACTTCGCTCTATTGTTTATTTTACAATAAACAAGGATATTAATTATTTTGACAATTATGTAATTGAAACACTGTGATGTTTCAGGTAAAGTTACATCCCCACACAGTCTAATATCATTAATATCCCCCACAAATAACAGGAGATTACTGATAGATGCACATGAACTGAATTTCAAACAAACCTTACATTGCTTTAAAGCAACTAAATTGCTCATTGCATTCAAATGTAATGGTGAGAATGAATTAGCTACTTGTATGTTGGTAGCCAAATGTCATGCAAAGCGTAAAGTAAACAATCCTACATTTAATATTAGCACAGTCTCAGTTTATGTCACACCGCAGACAAACTTGTCCACGATAAGACAGACAGTTCTTGATGGTTATGAAGAAATCAGATGTTCTAACAAAAGTACTTCACCCTATGAAGAAAATATGCATTTTGCAACTTACATTTTCTTATTAACTGTCAGTTGTTTTATGCTACTTACTGGATTTCTTCTCAATGCATTTATTGTGATACAAATCTTCATTTGGTGGCTAAAGGGTCAAACTCTTCAAACTGTTGACATTATCTTGACCAGTCTGGGAATGGCGAGGATCATTATTCTAATATCTTTACTTAGGATTACTATTATTGCAATTGCTACTCCTTCAGTCACTCCAATTAATATTTCTGAATATTATGTCACTGCAATGACCTTTGTGTCATTCTGCAGCCTGTGGTGGGGCACCGTGCTCTGTGTGTTCTACTGCTTAAAGATCACAAACTACAGCAGCAGATTATTCCTGAGACTCAAGGTGAACATCTCCAGGATGGTGCCCTGGTTACTCCTGATGTCATCGGTGGTGTCTTTTCTCTCCAGTCTACCAAACATATGGTGCAGGAGCCCAGGACAATACATTAATTATACCAAAGACATTAATGGCTCTAGTATTGGAAATGCAACTGTGGAAGCAAATTATGTAAATGTACTAAGAATCTTTTTCGCAGGATCCATCGTACCATTCCTCATATTTTGTGTACCAGTTTGTTCTCTGATTGTCTCACTTCTGAAACACACCAAAAATATGAAAAACAAAGATACAGGATTCACTAATGTTCAACTGGATGCTCACATTGGTGCAATTAGAAATATGATCTCTTTTCTGTTCTTTTATGCTCTGTATTTTATAAGTTCAAACTTGCTGTTTTTAAGCTACATGGTAAATTCACCATATTATTTAATGTGCAGTACTTGTTCAATTGCCTACCCAAGCATGCACACTGTTATATTAATTGCCAGTAATGGAAAACTGAAACATTCTATTCTTGCTGCTATCCGCTGTGTAGGATCAAGTAATTCAAATGAGCAAATGTCATAATAGAAGCAGTATCGGATCCTGTAGGCTATAGGAGCAATCCAAGTTTAACAACAGATATAGTGGTACTGCATAAAATGTGTTTACTTTCATTCAATTTGCTTTCTCTATAAAACAGTTTAGGATACATGATTCTATTTACTGTTCATTCAATTTGTATATAAATTGTGTGTATATCTATCTCTCTATAAGCAAAAGGAATGTGTTTGATTGATTGGGGCACTCTAGGAAGATATATTAAATATACATTATTAAATATTTAGTATTAGTCATTAAAATATTGGTAAAACTTGGTTTCTAGAAAAACGTGAAAACAATTGTGAACTAAAGTAGTGAATGTGCTTGCAATGTGCAAAATAAAAGTAATTTAAAATTGTAGACTGCTTTGTTATCATTTTCTGTATTGTAATAAACACTTTTATTTGTGTAAGAATAATGACTCAGCGTAATAATTTTTGATCCTTAATTTTTCAGCTGCAACAAATACACTCTACTGAACAGATCTAGACATTGACTACAGTCTACTTCTCCTATAATTATTAATATTAACTGGTAAAGCGTAGATATTGGGCCTGATTCATTAAGGAAAGTAAAGCAAAAAAAGGAGTAACTTTGCACCTTAGCAAAACCATGTTGCATTGGAGGGGAAGGCAAATGTAAAATGTGGGGACACCTTTATAGTTGGGGTAGGGCATGTCCTAGATCAACTTTACATTTCATTGTAAAAATAAAGCTATAAAGTAATTGTGTGTTACATGAAAAAGCCAGTATATCACTTAAGTGCAAAATAATAAAATAATTTGCATCCCTTGCATTGAAACTTGGTTTGTCCAGGAGAAAATTTACACATGTTTTTGCCTTACATTCCTTAATGAATCAGACCCAATAAGTCTATATTTTAAATTAACATATAGAGAACACAAGGAGGGACAGAGAGATGAAATGGGAACAAATATTATTAACTGACTGATATAAGTCCGATTACCATGGGTTGTGTATGTCTGATAATTGACATCAATATTTCAAATATTATGGTATAGTATCCTCATATAGTACATAAATTGGTTTGGTTACATTCACTATAGTAGAGATAATGCCTGTCTATAAAACATGACAGGAAACCATCCCAAGAATATATTTACAGTCCAATAGACACAGATTGATGCGTTCAAATAAATGTTTTTTTTGCCCATTCAATGCAAAAAAGCAGTTAATATAAATCTCAATGACTGCTATTATAATAAGAACCCAGCAACTACCAACGCGCACTTCGCTATGACCAGCTTTCTCATGGCAAGGCGGAGGGTCCTTCTAGTTGACCATTTAAAGTGTGTAGGCCAAGCCCCCATGTTTATGTCATTCCTAACATCCAATGAGCTGCCCACTAGTGTCGTCTATGACTGATAGCAATTATTGCTAATCTCGGTCCTCGGGCCGTTGCTAACCTCCCCCTCCTACAATTCTCATTGGTCAACACGGACCAATGAGTCTTCTATTGTGCTTTGTAAATAAGGCACAATGTGTCCGTGTTGTGGAGGTGGATATCCATAGTGTAAGTATTTCTAATTAGGGTCATTTAATACTGTACAACATTTGTCATTCATACATCATTGATGGATGCTATAATCAAGTTAGTGCAAGACAATATTAGTAAATGTCATGTACAGACAGAAAAAGATGATCCCTATTGTTATTGATATTATTGAAAGAAGATCTTAATAGTAAAAACTAAGATAGTCGGATATCCTAAATTATGTGAAAAATAGCAATAAAATAAAGGTAGAGAGAAAAAATAAATAGAATCTGAGTATGAATAATCATATGTGTTAAATTTTTGATAGAGGTTAAAGTTCAGCACTCCCTATAAAATGATGGGGTCTATGAATTGCAGCCACTCGGAATTACGTGTAAGAGGCATAGCTAAACCCTTAGTGGCGTTCCCACGGCCATCGGCCACTGACGGAAGGGATCGAAAAAGACGGAGAACGCTTCCAGCCATGTCAAAAGAGGGGTAAGTTCTCAATCACACGATATCCCGCCACCGTTGTTTCTAAATGAATTTTGACACTGATAGCCTTTGATTTTTGGATATATTCCTTATTTATGGAACCTTATATGACTTTCAACAGACTTAGCCATCTCACGGCTTCTACATGGTCAATAGTGGACGGTAACACTATTCCCAGCAGCACTGACTTCATCTATCTGAACTTTTCCTATCCCACTTCATAGTGTCAACTTATGAACTTTTTTTTTTTCTCTATTGCAGGGTAATTTTCCTAAATTCAATCACACCCACCATACACAAAAAATAAAAAAATAAAAAATAAAAATATACATTTAAGTTACTCAGCTTTTAAACCCGAGTAGTTACACAGATTATCAGTTACATTTGTATTTTGATAAGTTATTTTTTTAAATTATATTTGATTTTATACTTTCCTGCTTTGCGCTCGCTTCTCTTCGCTTGGCAATGCTTACTTCCGCTATGCACGCGCTTTTCGCCACGCCTTCTTCTGCTGTGCACTCGCTGCTTTGCCACGTGTTCCCTTCCATTTGCCACAACTTTAAGCAGTCACAAAATTCAATTCATGATTTTGTTGATTCAAACAACCGTACTTTATCTCTAACATTATTTAACACCTCTGACTCGAAACTACCTATGTTTGGGAAAGGTTTCACACACTTCCGGGTCATCTTGACCCATTTGTCACAGTACGCCATTGTGTACGCACCATATTTATTATGCATAACATAATACTTAATGCAGGAACACATACGCTATGCAATGCAATACATTTTAAAATGCAAAACGACAATAATAAGAAACAGTTTTCTTTCTTGTCCCTAGATTCAAGTTAGCGCTCCTATAGATTATGCAACAACGGACATTCGGTTTCACAACACAGAATGAACACATTGCATACTTTCCCGTATGTAACTCGTCTTCCTCTCTTTGTTGAGGAACCAAAATCCGTGTGTGTTGCCTATCGTCCGGTAGCGTAACCACCAACTTCGAACCCCCAAATTATTAAAGTTATTTTATCGTTTTCCAATAAGCATTGTCTAAGCGATTTATGTATTCCAATGCACAAGCAATTTATTAAACAAGTAAAATACAGTACAATATAGCCGATACATGATACATAATAAAGATGTTACATTAAAGCAGGAAAGTATAAAAACCAAAATACATTACATCTTCCTTATAGGGTTCACCCAGGTTCAATGAATGCACCCATGCTCTCTCCAGGATCAAAAGAGATAGAGCAAAAGTCAGCATGCTTGTATATACTTGTACAGATAACACTTAGTGAGGTCTTCATTGGTCCAGGGTTAATGATATTCCAGTTCCTTGCAAGTTATAAGTCAGTTCATTTCATCCTTACAAAGGGTGAGAGAAAACTTCCCCCACCCTATTGTTCCCATGATTTGACTCTGAATGACCACTTCAAACTGACCCACTCAAAAGTATTTTTGAGCATTAATCTCATATTGCTTGTATCTTGCGATCGCTAGATGCAATGGCTATTCCGTCCACACCAGGTTAATGCTGGCGAATTAAGCTTTAAAATGAGACCAAAATCTTTACCTTTTAATACACCTGAACCATAAATACCTTTACTACAGTATTATATATGCATAAATAAACAATCTACTACATTTTACTAATAAATGAATGTGGATTTGAACCTTAATAAATATGAACTATATATAACCGAATGTGTAAGTGCGAGTGTATGCGTGCGCTATTTATCGTGCGATTGCATCATGACATGTGGTGTACTGACTGCAATCGCACGGTGAAACAATATTAAGCAATATACTTTCATCCAATTATTCGACTTTGACAGGATTTATATATGTTTTCCACCATATCTGTTGTCAATATGTTTTGTTAGTTTTCTGTTGGCGCACCTTTCTATTTTTTTGCACTATATTCTTTATCTTTTTAAGCAGTGGCACCCCTAAGATAGGTTTGCGACTAACCTTATTATTAATTTGTGTTTAAACTTCCTTTTATCACCTTACAAGAGTTTTTGTTGTTTTACATTGTTCAAATATAGCGATTACCATTTACAGGATGTAGCTCAATACCTGCCTTTACTTCTTACTATTTAAATTGCAACAGCTCTTTGGTTCTTATGTTGTATATTAATTCTCTTTACACCAGTATAAATCCATACTGGGATTTTTTCTGCTATTGCTTGTAGTGTACTTGCAAAGTAACATATGATATTAAAACTTTAACTGTAAATTTAAAAGTTAAAGACTGGTACATTATCCCTCGCTAAGTCCTAAAGGCATATTTGATAGATTTGTACTGACCCTCATGTTTTGGTTTTGGAACCAGCGTCGGTTGTAAACCGCGTTCGTGTTTCGGCTTTCCTACCAGTTTTGCCAAAAAATTGCGAAAGGTTTTGTTTTTGTTTTTGGTTTTGGATCTTGATTTAATTAAAAATTGTGAAAAATAGGTAACATAATGTAATTTAGAGCTGTTTTTGCTCCAATATCTCTATTTTAGCACTACCTTTAATTTCTAGCTGTTTCCTGTCCATTTTTTAATCATCCCTTCACAATTGTCCAAATTTTCACAGATTTTAAAATTTTGACCAAATTTTGCTCTGAGCAGGTTGGTAAAAATTAGTGACAGAGCAGTGGCACAAATATATGGCAGCTTAATAAAATATACACTCCCTAGACTAGGGACATAATAGATGATCTGACAGCCATGATTCAGGAAAGAAGGAACATGCATTATGCCTTTTAGAAATCAACCAGGCAAAACATTTATTTCATTAAACCTCGCAGACTTTTCAACTGTCACTCTTTGGCATTGAGCACTTACTCTTTGATGCAGCTAAAATTATGTTTTATATGCAAAGAAAAAAAATATGGTGGCCAAAAAAATATAACTCTGTCATAGCAATTCATGGCTCCAAAAAACAGCTTTGCTCTTTCAAAGTAATGTGAAGTATATTACTTCCATAGTGAAGAATCTACATTCATCGAATTACAAGGTGGCTTTTGGAATGAGAGCTTAAATTTTCACAGGATGTATTCTTCACTGACCACGTCATAGACCAAGCAAGGTCTGCAAAACCTGATCTGTAGAAGCTGAATATCTGGGACTGCAGACGGCAATTGGAGTCTAAGATAAAATGCTTCAAAATTGTAAAGGAGTGTGATGTAGATGAACTTATAATCAGAGAGAGTAATGTTTTAGAAGTCACTCAAAGATGGGATCAACTCACTACACTTTTAAAGACTGAATCTCTGGAAGCATATTTCAAATTATTAATGATAGATGAAACACTGCATTTTCACATTTGTACAATTGCTTCACAGAGGACCCAAGAAAGAACAAGGGGATTACTTTTTATGATACCTCTCTACTCTCTTATCTACTTCATAATCAAGAAAGAATGTAACAGAGCATCCATGAAAGACACTTAAGCTACAGAAACAGGCAGCGTTCACTGGATGGACAGTGGTAGAATTAATACACTTAGACATTGATAATACTAAATAGATGAATTTGAACTGCATTCATAATTAAAAATTAAAAGACTATGCACACTATTCATTTTCAGAGAAGTAGATAGATACCCAATTGTAATGTAATGTGTACCATTATTTTGATGGCGGTATATAAATAAATTTAGATGATGATCGATGAAATTGGAAAGCACCCATGATAAAAAACTTCAAAAACTAAGTATACAATAAATTTGGAATGTAACAGAGCATCTATCATAGACACTTATGCTACAGAAACAGGCAGAGTTCATTGGATGGACAGTGGTACAATTAATACATTAGACATTGATAAAACTAAATAGACAAAGGTGACCTACAGCTTCATCTGTTTATTTACTATGCACTTATCGTGGGGAAGAGTATACATCAAGAGCTGAGAGTAGAGCTTTAAAACACCTTGTTTTACTATAGGTGCTTTTTATGGTATGAGTAAGGTAGATCTGACTGAATAGAAATTAGTATGGGCCATAATGTTGCCCTTGCGAATCAAACAAGGGGACTCGTCACTCGTATATATTAGCAAGCATTTAAATATGTTATGTATAAAATATGTCATGTATATCAATATGGATAGTATATAAACATCTGTCTTGACAAGACAATGCAATTGAATTTGAAATTCCACATTATGAGACATAAAGAAAAAGAATTTGGCTTATTGGTCACTCAACCAGCAGTCAGTTGACAGTTGGCAGCACAAGTGACATACTGGAAACTGTTAGGCATTGCAATCAGTTACAAAAAGCCACCAAAAAACTGAATTTTGGTTCAAAAATGTAGTACAACGAAGACTTCAGAAGATTCTTGGGGAAAAGTGGAGGAACCAAAATCATACAAGATGGCATTGTCTGTGGGGCCACCCGCCCATCCATATGTTGAAAAGGACATGCACATAGGTTAACAAACCAAGCACTCTAGCAACTGGCACAGCCACTTTTGTGGCTTAAGTGCTTACTTGTTTGGGCCCCACAAAAGCCAACATTTTGGTTGTTGGTTGTTTAACTGGAGATTAAATAGGGCTGTTAACAAATGCATCATGGGCATTTGATCAACAGTGGTCATCTTCCTCAATGGTAACTAATCATTACCCTCATCATTATCCTCATTGAAGATGTATACATCAATTACATTTTCCTTTGAATATAGAAGACACACCAAGTAGGTATCCATTAGGAAACATGTGTGACACATTGGAGAGGGTCAGCAGCAAATGCATTAGAGAGGGTCAGTAGCAAATACTTTGGAGAGGATCAGCACTGCAGAAAATACATTGGAGAGGGTCAGCAGCAATAAATTGCAGAGGGGAAAACAGTGGCAGTATCAGAGCTCATTAGAAAGACAGCATCAGCATCAGTAGACATTATTTAACAGATAATGTGACAACACCCAGGTGTGATACATATATGTGTTCGACAGTTACAGGTTTAACATAATATGATTCTAGGGCAGCAAAATAGACATGGTTAAAAAGTCGACAATATTATGACATCAACAGTATTATTAGGAAAACTATTCAAATGTAGACAGTATTATGCCTTACTCTATCCCTGTCCCTATCTCTTGACCTGTCACTGTCCCTAACCCTGTCCCTACCCTTGTCTCTATCCCTGTCCCTAACCCTGTCCTTAGACCTGTCACTATCCCATATCCCTAACTCTGCACCTAGACCCTTCTTTATCCCTGTCCTTAACCATATGCCTAACCCTATCCCTAACCCTTTAATAATACTATTGACATTTGAATTGTCTATCTACTCATATTGTTCACCATGTGAATTGGCGACCTAATAATTCTGTTTATAACTGAACTGTCAACTGTTACACAAGCTGATAGCCAAAGGCCAAAATGTAAAATAGTGCAAGATGGAATTGTCCTTGGGTCCACTTACCCACCCAAAGGTTAAAAAGGACATGCACACGGTTTACCAAACCAAGCACTTCAGCATCAGAAGTTGCCATTTTTGTGGCTTAAGTTCTTAACTTGTTTGGGCCCCTTCAAAAGAGAACATTTCGATTTTTGGTCAATGAACAGGACAGAATAGATAGCAGTTTAATCTTGCAAATGCTTGCTTAATAGACAATTGTGCAAAATTATGGTTAGTAGTCTTGCTTCCCTTCTGTGTCGATGGATCAGACCCAGCTGCAGCTGTTGTAGTGTGCAAGGATGTTTCTTCAGATTCATTGATTGCATTAGGGGAGTCATTTGGAATTTAAAAATTAGATGCAGGACTACATACTAATGAGGAGATTGATGATGAAGGTTTTGAAGCCAGTTAGGATTGCAACTCTCTATCCATTCAGTTTCTAGCTGATGCTGGGCTGCTTGCTACTATATACAATTTGCCACTTTTGGAAACATGACTTGAATGAACTTGCTGCTAATGACATATGATGGTGGAGGTGCTTACATGATCAATGTTCCTACCTCTACTTATTTTGAAATTACAAAGGCTCCAGAGGTCTTAACAAATGTTGTCTGGGTTTAAATAAAATATTTCCAAACAAAAAAAGTCCTCTTTCTTGTCTCTTGCCTTGGCATGATTATACACTTATCATGGGCATCTGCTGGCGGCAACACTTGTGGCTGCCTTACTTCAACACAATCATCCTCCTCCTCATTATCTCATCCATGTACAATACATTCATTTTCAGATCCAAAATTATCCCCCTTATCCTCTTGTACATTTGCAACTTCCATAGTAGCCTCCTCAATTTCTATGGGTAAATCATCATCAACACTAATACTATTACTACCTCACATTTCAAAATGGCTGAGAACTTTTCGAAGGAGCCTGCTCTATTATTACAGTGTCTGAATATGAAACCTCAGATTCACATATAGCACTCATGGATACCCTCCTTAGACTCTCCTCAGGATTCTGTGAGTGCCCAAGTTGTTCTTCAACCTAAGTGTTAGCTTCAGGCACTGATTTGGCTATTTCAGAGGTGTCAGTAACAGACGTACACTCTGAGCAACAAGGTGGTGCCAGGGAATTTGAGGAAGGTGCATGACCGCATTGGGCAATCTATTTTAGAATGGCCATTTCAGTACGTATACCAGTACCAGCAGTAGCAGGAAGCCTACTAGCAGAAAGTGGACAGAGCCTGCGCCTTGTCTTGCCACTGTGGGTGGTGTATGGAATGTTAGCTATTTTCCTTTTTTGGACAAATCACCACAGTCATCAGAAAATTCCCTATTAATCCTACTCCTTACATCAAGAACAGTTGTTTTCTTTCAGATTGAATTTGACAAATAGTGTTTGGATTTTCAGGATGCTTTCATCAACTTTCTTACCGGATTGTCTTTTTACTAGTAGAAGTTGCAACAGTAATACTACTGCCAGTACTGGTACTGGGCTCCTCCTACTCTGTGCAGTGATCCATGGTTGCCAAGCAGAGCAATGCTACATTAACAGATTGGAGCTACTTGTATATGACTGCCATCACACCAGTGATGGCAGCACATCACACCCAATGAGACAGGGAAAGGAAAGAATGTTATCTTACAATTCTTAATACACTGCTCAACAATATACTTCTAACAAACAGCTTTATGTATTGAAAAGTATTGAGGTTTAAAAAAATAGAAAAGATTAGAATATATACAGTTTTTTGGGAGTGTAAACACACTTTTTTAATATGAATGTCACTGAATGACTCTTCCAAAATGTCAAGTTTGAAGAAGAGAAAAAATTAGAATATATAGCGTTTTTTGGGATGCGGAGATGCTGCTGACCATCACATGCAACCACCCATTTTTTAATATAGATGTCACTAAATGAACTTTCCAAAATTGACATGTATTGAAAAATAGAAAGATTAGAATATATAGCATATGGGGTGTGCAGCTGTATGCTGACCCTCACAAACAATCTTTTTTAAATATAGATTTTACTGAATGACTCTTTCAAAATGAACATCACATGTGAACTATTTAATCAATGATGTATTGAAAAATAAAAAAAGATTAGAATATAATAATGAGTAGCATTTTTCTGGGGTATGCAGCTTCTGATGAATCTCACTCGCAAACACACTTTTTCTTAAAATGAATGTCAACGAATGGGCCTTCTAATTTTGACAAGTATTAAAAATTTATTGAAAAGGTTAGAATATAATATTTATTTAGCCTTTTTTTGGGGTGTGCAACTGCTGCTGAACCTCATACGCAAACACAAAGGTTTTTTCAAAATTATTTCAATTGTCACCGACCCTCATAAGATTACTTTCACTAGAAACATTTCAAATTTAAAAGAAATAAAACTGTTTGTTTTTTGGATTCCCTTGCTAATTGTCTGATAGCATAAGCACTGATTTTCTCCAAGAAATACAAATATACTACTTAGTTCAGAATGATATCTATCCAGGACTGGTCTTCCTCGCTCTCACACTTCTGACCTTCAATCCATACAGAATGCTGCGGCTAAGCTCATCTTCCTCTCCCACCACATCTCTTCCGCTTCTCCTCTGTGTAATTCCCTCATTGGCTTCTTATCCTTTTCAGAATTCAGTTCAAGCTCCTTACCTTTACTTACAAAGCCCTTACCAACACTTCTCCCCCTTACATTTCTGAGCATGTCTCGAGGTACATACCTACCCGGCCACTCCGCTCTGCCTCTGACCTCCGCCTCAATTTACATCTCATTACCTCCTTCCATGCTCGCCTCCAAGACTTCTGCCGTGCTGCCCCTAATCTTTGGAGCTCCCTACCCAGTCTGACTCGACTCTCCCCCAACCTTCAGTCCATCAAACGCTCACTCAGAACTCACCTATTCAAGCTCACGTATCCTAGCACCTCCTAACCATTCTATCCATCACCTTCTCTTCCTCGCCTACCATATAAATTTTTTCTCCCAGTTGGTCCTACTGTCTCTCACCATTCCTCCCTTTAGAACGTAAGCCCTCGCAGGCAGGGTCCACCGTACCTATTGTCCCACATCTGTCTCCTGCCCCTCGTACGTCCTGTCATGTCTTTTGCTGCATTTTGTGTGAGTCCCCATAGTATTACTCACACTCATCTGTGCTACTGACATGTATTACCTCATATATTTGTTACTTGCTTCTGTATCCGGCGCTACGGAATCTGTGGTGCCTTATAAATAAACAAATAATAATAATAATAATAATAATAATAGTAATAATGATAAACTAACTCAGTCTGTATATACTGTTTAGTACTTTTGCTTTCCTATACCCCTGGTTCACTCTGAATGCTATTTTCTGAGCAGAGCACCTCAGCTATCCTCCTCGCTATACGATGTCTGTTCTAAAATGTATGTTGCAACATAAAAGATTGTGCTGAGCTATTGATGAGCTAATGTTATGGTGAAAAGGGATTATAAAGAGCTGCAGCTGTTATGGGACTGAGATTCTGCTGCTGAATTTCAAATTATTTTATACTGAGAAATTTGAAATTGATCTAATTAATAGTCTTGCTTGGGAGTTTAATCTAATTTGGGTACAGGAGGACGCTCCTGGTAACCTTTGATTTTCTAAACAAATCAGTAATTATGATTAAATGCTTAACATGTGATGTATTAGTGCTATAACTGTTCGTATATATTTATATATTTTTTATATTTTAATGTGTTTTATACTTTATGGTCTATTGAAAATAATTGAATTAGAAATTATTAACTTATTTTTGCCCTCTTTGTTTTGATTTTTATGAATGGAATTTAGAACGCTGTTCTATGTTATATAGTGATTTTCGGTGAAAGGGATAGATCGGTGATCTCTTATTTCTACAGCAGCCTTTTTTCTGTTTGGAAAATATTATTTGTTTACTATTTTATTATTATTATTATTATTAATATTATTATTATTATTTACTATTATTAACTATTTTCAGTATATTGATAATATTATCTTTTGTACTTAAATTTATATATTGTCCATTCTGCGCAAGAGTATTTTTTAGTTCTCTTTATGATTTATCCTTTTTAAGTAGAAAACTGATGATTGTTCACATAGTTAAGAAACAAGTTTTGTTAACCTGTTTCAGCAAGATGTGTTATCATCAAGCATTTTATAGGACCCTTCCTACACATTTTTCTGGTCCTATTGTTTAATTTTAAGATGATATGAATTAATTTAAGGTTACATTGGACTTATCATAATTACCTTTTAAGTAATGATTCTGCTCAGCACTATTAGCTTTTTTCTACAAACATTCAAGTAGTATTATTACAGCAAACAGAATTGATTCTTATTACTTGTCACCAGTGTCCTGTAATTTGCATGGTGAATCTATGTTTGTTCTCTCCTAGGTCTATTACTGATCTCTTAATAAAACTGATTCTGCTCATTCTCACATTATAGAAGCCTACATTGATATTATTCTTTAACAATAATATGGTTTCAAAAGAAGTGAGATGTAAATGCTTGGAGAAGGGGTTGGGTATCCCTCTCCGATGACGGTAATACCGACATCAGAGAAACCTCCAAAAAAACGATTGTTAAAATGCCAAAGAAAATAAAATAATGTCTTGCAAGAAAAATGACACTTTACATAGCCGTCCGATAGCGGACCTCCTTACGCTACACCCCGAGTGCTGTAAATTCCGGCACTTCAAATTCACGTGACTGCTCATAGCCACAGAGATATGTTTATTTAACATGCCAATGATAGGACCCTAACTTGTAAATGAAATATTCAAGTGATGGGATCCTGCCATTGACACTGACTAACACCTGTAACACAGGACATTTGGAGAAAAGGTATAATTATTCCAACAGGTTCACCTTGTAATACCCCAATTTTTCCTGTAAAGAAACAAGGCAACAATTTTCCCATGGTTTTGACAAACACCTCAGAGCTGTAAACAAAGTTGTAAACAAAGTCACTGAGGTCTCCTCTTGCGGCCATGCTAGTCATGTTGATAAGCAACCAGGCATTGTAAGATTTGAGACTGCTATATTATCACTAGCAAATTTTCTGTAGTATACAGTATTTTTTTTTTATTGTCTCTAGTAAAAATTGTCTCATCCAAGATGACTCATGTTTTAGTTCATTGTTAGTAATATATTACTGAATGTTTTTTCTTAGAATTTATTCCAATAATATTTGCTTTCTGCTAAGGTTTTATGAAACCTTAAAAATTCTGACAACTGTTAGCTCAAGATGAAAAAAAATGAAAATGTCCCCCTCTCCGCACCAGTTCTGATTTAATAGGTTAGTGCTTTAAAGGTAAAAAAAATACCTAATTAACTTTGATGACTCCTAAACAGCCTGGGATAGTTTCCACTATAACAGGGAGACCGGATGTGTAAGGTCCCCAGGCATAGTGAAAACCAGTCATTAGTTGATCATCCATGGCTAATTTCTCTATTAGGATAGATAGTCATCATTTATTTAGATAGTGCCACAGATTCCGCAGTGACATACAGTCAGCAGTACAAAAACAGAGGGAAATACAAATATATCTCATAGCAAGAGAACAAAGCAATAATAATAATAAATCTCGATTTTACATATAGATTAGGTTTTACAAGTAATACATAAGATTCTAATTAATATTTAAAGTAGCTTACGACATAAAGAGTGTCTGAATGAAGGGTATTTTATTCATTCTTAGAAATCTTAGTTTTGTATCCTATTTATTAAGGAAAAATATATTGTCATTATAAAATACAATATAGTAACGATTATGTATTATGATAGGATCATATCAATTTAATAAAAATGACACTATAACAAAGCAAAATAAATATGTATAGCTTTCAGTTGATAATGATATAATACAGAGTGTTTTAAGAGTTAAATACATATCCAGCTTATATCAATACAAATAGGGTAAGCTCAGGTAATAGTAAAATATAAACTAGTAAAATGTGAAGTTTTGCATTACTGCTCAACCAGAAAAAACATAGTTTGTAGCCAAAGATGTTTGCATGTCTGTGAATTAAATCCAGAGTCTTTATAAAAATCCATCTTCTATGTATAATATACACTTCAGTTAGAACGTAGCCATACCCTGCATCAGCAAAAAAGACAAATAAACCATGGCTTCAGCAAGTAGTAATTGCTAATGGTCCTTTGTAGTTAATACAGATTAATTATATGGGACATTTATCAGAGGCAAAAAAGGGTTCCATTTATGTCTAGATAATGATTTGTTTGTTTTTTAAATAGGTTTAATTAGTATTACAGTTTTAACCACAGGTTAGTTGGTGTGGAAATACATTTTGATCAACAGTTCTTAGAAAGATTTTGCTTAGGTTACCTAGTTGGTAAGGAAGGTTTCATATGCCTATTACTATTAATCTGCTGGAATTGTAGAGTGAATAATTTAGATTTTTAAGAAAAGAGTGGCAAAAATGATACAGGAAAATACAATACTGATAGGGTCAATTAGTCATTCTAAAAATGATAGTTAACACTATATTTTTGAATAGGTGTGGCCTTAACTTAAAAAATCAAAGGAAACCCTGGCAGGATACATAAAACTAAACATAATAGTATATTAAAAAAAAATGTTTTAAATTTCTCTATAAATATAATACATAGGCCTCCTACATTGGTAAATTAGCAATTAAAACTGAGCATTTAAAAACACTGGGACTAAAAGTTGTATAAATGGAATCACAAATGATTAATTTTTCTTTTTTTTGTTCTTTGGGCAACTATATTTTTAGTACATTGAGGGAAACAAAATAGACATCAGTTTTAAAACTGTACACATTGGTTGAAAAATGTGATTTTGCTAATCTGACGTAATTTTTTTGCCTTATAGCCATTTTGTTCTCTTATAGTTTAAAGACAGATTAGATACAGCTAGTTTGTAGGAGTAATTCATTGTTGGCACTATGCCCATGACCTTGAATATGGCAGAACAGGAGATAAAAGAACTCCCCCCTGGGGAGTATTCATGTGTGGAAATGAGAGAATGTAGCAAGATCTGTTTAAAGAAAGCATCAGTGGTTAGAACCCTTTGGGGCGTAGTTTTCTGTAGTACGTGATTTTGTGCTATATAGATTTGGACTTGTAACTAATAAAGCAGAGCTAATTGTACAAGCAAAACATGCAGTGTATTTATTTCTCTCCAGCTGATGAGCTCATAAACTGGAAACTGACACTTACAGGTGAACAATCTGATTTAGATTCGACAACATTGGAGGTCAACACTGAGACTGCTGACCTGAGCCAAGAACAGAAAAATCTGGAGGTCGCCCTGGACACAGGACTCTGACTAGTACCCGGGTGAGTAGAGTTTTCTACTCGTCAGGCTCCTCTGTTTAGAGCTTCCTCATGTCCATGGAAATATTTTTAGTTTGATGAGAGTTGATACTGCTATTTGTTCTTGCACCATGGATTGGACAAGTTCTATGGGCGACCATAGCTAACTACCATTATACAGTTGAATAAGAAATTCAGTCTTGTATATTCAATGAACTATCAATCAAAGAACAAGGTTTTTCCAGTATTCTTCTTTTGGTGGCACATATTAGGAGGCATTGGACTGTGCTAGATTTTGATTTCAGATTACCAGTTGCAAATGTGTTATTTCTCCAAGAAGAGTCAGACATCAGACAAGATTTACCATTATCTGGTATAGATATAGACTTTTGCTTCCAAAAGATAAGAAATCAGGAGGGAGAGTGTTATTTTCATTTAATAGTGTTCTTATTGTTCCATTATAAAATGTATTAAATATAAATATTGTGATGATGTTAAACATGATTTTATAGCATAAGC
Source organism: Mixophyes australis (assembly GCA_036250195.1). NCBI lineage: Eukaryota > Metazoa > Chordata > Amphibia > Anura > Limnodynastidae > Mixophyes > Mixophyes australis. The sequence goes on along the minus strand of JAVHZZ010000003.1, from coordinate 17,004,116 downwards.
TGTCAGTCAGAAAAAGTGTGATTCACTCCGGCCCCCCCCTCCCACTCAGTGATAGGCCAAACATTCTGCCTATCACTGAGAATTCTTCTGTCACATGGGACGCACACCATGTGATTGGTGCCGTCCCATGTCGGAAGAATGACAAGTGCAGAGCGCGCGGCGCGGATGGAGAAAGGTAAGTGCGGTGTGTGTGTGTGTGTATGTGTGGGTGTGGGTGTGTGGGTGTCATATATACTGTCTGTGTGTGTCATATATACTGTGTGTGTTTGTGGGCCATATATACTCATCAATAATGCTGGGCGCTCATTGGCTTCTAAATCTATGCAATAATAATGATAGTAAAAACAATATCCATTGATTAAAGATATATAGGATGGCAATAAATAATATAAAATATAATAATATAAAAACAATTTATTGCAGACTTGGATATTCCAGTTAATAAGTGCATAACATAACATAGATCATTTAAAAAAAACTCTGCATAACAAAGATTAGCATAATATAAATCACATTAAATGATAATTAGACTTCCACCATTTTAACGTAACATAATGTCAACGTCGATAATAGTATATAGAGAGTCTACACAGTAAATCCCTAAATAGTAATGACCTCCAGCCGTGATGTGTAGATAAAGTGTTCCTTGTCCGTGCCGGAATAATGGTAATCAACCCACTAGTATATACCTAATGTTGAAAAGCGGTAGTTTGATCAAGTATAGTGCCTATTATGAGGTGCAATAGAAAAACAGATTCGGCGTCTTGATGAAGACAAAGTCCATCCGGGCCGTATTAAGTTGTAGTATGTGGGTAAAATCCAGTATGCAGTACAGTGAATATCGGCATAAGAAATTAAATACTTGCTGTTTCTCCTGGGAGTTTTCATCCACGCGGCGGTTCCGGACAGAGTCTGTGTGAGGGGCATATATACTGTGTGTGTGTGTGAGGGGCATATATACTGTGTGTGTGTGTGTGTGTGTGTGAGGGGCATATATACTTTGTGTGTGTGTGAGGGGCATATATCCTCTCTGTGTGTGTGTGTGAGGGGTATATATACTCTGTGTGTATGTGTGAGGGGCACATATACTATGTGTGTGTGAGGGGCATATATAGTGTGTGTGTGTGTGTGTGTGGGGCATATATACTGTGTGTGTGAGGGGCATATATACTGTGTGTGTGAGTGAGGGGCCAGTGTAGTGTGTGTGTATAGCTATTTTATTTGTGTTGATGGTGGGGCAATTTAATTTAATAGTGGGGCCTATGAAGTTAAATGGTGTGATTGGACCTTTAGTTTATTGCTGGGGTGGTTTGTGATATATTAATTGAATGTAGCGCTGTTTGGGGAAAATGAGGTCTATTTATTTAAAGTGATTATGATTTATTTAATGCCTGGGATGTTTGTGGGAAATAGTTATATTTATTAAACGTAAATGCTATTTAATTTATTGCTGGGGCTGTTTGGAGGGAGGGAAATAGGTTTATTTAAAAAATGGGAATACTATTAAATTTAATGTCAGGGTTAGTTGGAGGGAAATAGGTCTATTTATCAAATGTAGATACTATTATTGGTTGGAGTTTTCTAAATTTCATGTACCCATTTTTTTCTCCCAATATTCCAGAATCCAGACAAGCAGCAAATGCGCTAATGAAAATTGCAGCCACAAGTGGTGACAGTGACAAGAACAGGTAGGAGAGAGCAGGACAGTCTGCCAACTGTCCTGAATATAGTGGGGGCAGTCCTGAATTTGAGTGACTGTTTCGCTTAGGACAGTTGGGAGGTATGTCCCTCTTCACCGTGTACTGCTCGTGAAGGCAGAACTGTGTAGACCTAACACTAGTGCACACAGTATTGCCTGTGTATTTGTCTAAAATGATAACCATGTTACATCATAGGGCGTTACCCTGTCTAAAGTGCCCAGGCCCCCCAGAGGCTTAATCCAGCTTTGGGCCTGGGCATAAAAACATATATATGAATTAAGCAACACTAAAATAGTTTAGTATATATATTGTACCAAAAACCACCCTTTAAGGATGGGCCGCTACTTATGGGCCAGTGCGGTGTGCTTGCCCCTGCGCCAACGTCTGCCAGCCCTCACCTGCCTCTAGGTATCTTGTATTTTATTCATGCAGACCAAATAATATCAGCCTTTAGAAGAATGAACTTTGTGGTTAATGAAAGGCTATCTTTTATGTTTCTGGCAGTATCCAATTACAGCTGTCGGAAGTTAAGTGACTATTTAAATACCCTCTGGACAGACTAACCCACTACCTTGATAAAGATCCTCTGTTTGGATCGAAACACGTTGGCCTAGCGGGCTGTTTGTTCCACTCTACCCTAAGCTGACGGAATCATCGGATGAAGAAGCTCCCGGGGATTCCATCTTTACTCCCTCTGATATGAGCTGTATCTTCTGCTTTTTGGTATGAGCAATTGTAAACATTGTAATGTTTTAGGCATTTGTTTTGTGTCTTGTTTTAATAAATGGTTTTACACTATATGTGTCACGGGCACTAGGAGTCTTTACCCAGGGATCACCAGGTGGTAGGCTTACCAGAGCAATGTAGATGGTAATAGGGTACTCTGGTAGCTGGGTGATCACGGAACAGGAAATGGTAACTGATGAGATGCTCAGGAAAGTCTATGACTAGCAGCACTGGTAATATGGAGGTAATAATACACGAGGAACTGTATGGACAAGGGCACGTGAAGGTAGTCAGTGGTCTGCGATAGCAAGTTGTACCACTGCTATAGTGAGGAGGAATGTCCAACAGAGACAAGGAGGTGATGAGAGTCAGCGGTCTGCGGATAGCAAGTTGTACCGCTGTCTGAGTGAAGGAATGGAATCCAAGTGGAGGTATCCGGGTAGTCAGTGGTCTGCGGTAGCAAGTTGTACCACTGCTATGTGAGAGGATACTGGAACAGGTGATACAGGAAACAGGGATCAGTGGTCTGTCATGAGCAAGTTGTACCACTGAATATATATGTGAGGAGGTGCACGGGGAGAGACTGCAACACAGGATATACACAGGCACCTTATACACGATCCACAGTAATATGCACAATATATATATATAAATGACTGAGCAGGTCTGCAAATCTAGAAAGTCACTTGAAATAGTCCAGCACAAGATAACACAGTCAATGATGGCAAAAGACTCAGCGGAGAGCAGACTCCAGAGAGAACCAAACACAGTCCAGCAAGATATGCAATACACCAGCACAGTCAATGAGAAGTATGCATACCGTGGTTCAGAAGCAGGCAGTCAGATAGGAGTGCAGCGATACCTGAGCGGCAGGAGGCCGACTGGATGAGAAGTCCCTGGATGGATGAGGCAGCGGTCTAGTAGGTGCAGCGCACAGGTAAGTAAACCAACAGGGACACGAATCCACAGGAAGCAGTAACACGTGGAACTGGACTCATAGAGGACCCAGGAGAATGGAGATGATCCAGCAGAGGAGTAGTTGTTGAGATACGAATCCAATGCTGACAGGAGGGTAGAGACCAGCGGAACACGTGAAGGCGTGGAGAGCGGATCAGCAGGAGATGGACGATAGCGCTGATGGCAGCAGCAGGACTCTGCGCCCACGGAGGTAACCAGGGGCAACCAACAGGACCCACCGTGATGGAACACGGGATGGCAGAGTAGACCAGGAGCTGTAGATCCAGAAGTGTAGCGGATGGCAACGTGAGCAGTAGACTGGAAACACAGGAGAGCTGAGATGAGGCGGCAATGCACAGGGGCAGCGGATAGGAATCAGCTAACAGTCACGATGATGAACACAGGCGAGTTGCAAGCTGGAGACTGTAGTGCACGGAGGCAGCGGATAGGAATCAGCTAACAGTCACGATGATGAACACAGGCGAGTTGCAAGCTGGAGACTGTAGTGCACGGAGGCAGCGGATAGGAATCAGCTCAGGAACTTGATGATGATCAGGTGAGTGGATGTGAAGTGAAGGCTGGAGTGCACGGAGGCAGCAGATAGGAATCAGCAAACAGCCACAATGATAATAATAGCGTTGAAGTGATTTAGAAGACTGTAGAGCACGGAGGCAGCGGATAGGAATCAGCAAACAGTCACGATGATACAGTTGATGGTAGAAGTGGTATGGGAACCACAGTAGTAGAAGTGGTTTGGAAACCACAGAGATAGAAGTGGTTTGGAAACCACAGGAATCAGCAGCGCTGAATACACGAGGAATACAGGAACACCTTCAGAGACCCATGGGGAATGAGACTCCAAGATCAGGCCACGTGGTGTTGACCACAGGTGCTTAATATAGGGAGTGTTGCCTGATCTGCCAATTGAGTTAAAGGGACATACACTGAAGTATAGGAAAGGGCTGCGCATGCGCAGACCCTCAGGATGGCGGACGGCCACGGTTCCTAAATGTCCGAGAAGAGGCACTCACGGTCCGGTGAGTGACAGTACCCCCCCTTTTAAAGGTGGGCACAGAACGCCTGGAACCGGGCTTGTCCGGATTTTTGGCATAAAACCTCTTCAAAAGGGCAGGAGCATTAAGATCTTCAGCCTTGATCCAAGAGCGCTCCTCAGGACCAAAGCCCTTCCAATGAACGAGGAAATGAAGACCTCCTCGCAAAATTTTTGCGTCTAGCACCTCAATAATCTCGAAATCCTCCTCCTGATGGACTTGAACTGGCTGCGGAGCTGAGGGAGGAGTTGAGAAACGGTTGATAATCAGAGGTTTGAGCAAGGATACGTGGAAGGCATTAGAAATCCGAAGATTCTTAGGAAGAAGAAGTTTCACACATACTGGATTGATTACTTGAATGATCCTATATGGACCAATAAAACGAGGGGCGAATTTCATGGATGGAACCTTCAAACGAATATTTTTGGTGGATAACCAGACACGATCTCCAATTTTTAGTGGGGGAATAGCCCGCCTCTTCTTATCTGCGAAAGATTTATATTTGATAGATGTCTTCTTTAAACAGGTTTTGACCTGAGACCAGATATTTTTAAAGGTCTGACAAACAGTTTCCACCGCAGGAACTTGGGTGGGCGGGAGGGCAGGAAATTCCGGAAAAGACGGATGGTGACCGTAGACCACAAAAAATGGAGTTTTGGATGATGACTCATGGTACATGTTGTTATGGGCGAATTCAGCCCAAGGAAGCAACTCTACCCAGTTGTCTTGATTGGCTGATGAAAACATTCTTATAAAAGTCTCAAGATCTTGATTGACACGTTCAGTTTGTCCGTTAGATTGCGGATGGTAAGAAGATGAGAGTGCTAATCGTATGCCCAAGGTTTTACAAAGGGCTCGCCAGAATCTGGAAACGAATTGTACTCCTCTATCAGACACAATCTCAGACGGACATCCATGGATACGGAAGATCTCCTTAATGAAATGTTCAGCCAGGATGGACGAGGAAGGCAAACCAGGCAGAGGGATGAAATGAGCCATCTTCGAAAATCTGTCCACCACCACCCAAATAGTGTTATGATTCTTACTAGGTGGTAAGTCAGTAACGAAATCCATACTAATATGGGTCCATGGTTTGGACGGAATGGGTAGTGGTCTTAGCAACCCTGCTGGAGTTCTACGGGAGGATTTGAACTGAGAGCATAGTTCACAGGAAGCAATGAACTCTTTGACGTCTCTCCTCATTGAAGGCCACCAGTAACTTCGAGAGAGGATCTCAAAGGTCTTGTGTTCACCGGCGTGTCCAGAAAAACGAGAGGCATGGAACCACGAAAGGATTTTCCTCCTTAGAGTAGGAGGCACGAGGGTCTTCCCAAATGGTAGCGTTTTGGTGGATGAAGCAGCCAGTGAGATACATTTGGGATCTAGAATAGTATGGTTGGAACCCTCTTCTATATCAGAGGACGTCACAAAGGCTCTAGATAAAGCATCAGCTTTTTTGTTCTTGGCAGCTGGTTTGAAGGTAATTATTAATTCAAAACGGGAAAAGAAAAGAGACCATCTTGCTTGACGAGGGTTCAAGCATTGGGCAGACTGGAGATATGACAAGTTCTTATGATCCGTGAAGATCGTCACCGGATGGCGAGCTCCCTCCAATAAGTATCTCCATTCCTCTAATGCGGCTTTGATAGCCAGTAATTCCTTGTCCCCGATGGTATAATTCTTCTCTGCGGGCAGGAGACCCCGAGAATAGAAGGCACAAGGATGGAACTTTTGCTGTTCCGAGCGTTGGGAGAGAATAGCTCCTAAGCCCACATTAGAGGAATCTACTTCTAGAAAGAAGGGGAGTGTCACATCAGGCTGTCGAAGGATTGGAGCCGAAGAGAAGGACTCTTTTAGTGTTTGAAAGGCTTGAAGAGCCTCAGGTGACCATTGCTTAGGATTAGCCCCTTTTCGAGTCAGGGCCACAATAGGAGATGCAATGGAGGAAAAGTCTTGAATGAAGCGTCTATAGTAATTGGCAAAACCTAAAAAACGCTGGATAGCACGAAGAGTAGTTGGCTGGGGCCAATGTAGTACAGCACTCACTTTGTCTGGATCCATCTTCAGGCCAACTCCGGAAACTATATACCCCAAGAATGGAATCTGGGGTAATTCGAATGAACATTTTTCTAATTTACAGAACAATGAATTTTTCCGTAGTCTGGAGAGGACTTCTGCCACATGTAGGTGGTGAGAAGGCAGGTCCTGTGAAAAGATCAGTATGTCGTCCAGGTAGACGACGACACATACATATAATAAGTCCCGAAAGATCTCATTGATGAAGCCTTGAAAAACAGCGGGGGCATTACACAGCTCGAAAGGCATTACCAGATATTCGTAATGCCCGTCTCTGGTGTTAAACGCTGTCTTCCATTCGTCACCGGAACGGATTCTGATTAAATTATAGGCACCACGAAGATCCAACTTAGTAAAGATACGGGCTCCCTTGATGCGATCGAATAGCTCAGTGATCAACGGAATGGGATACCGATTCTTGATAGTAATGGCATTGAGTCCACGAAAATCTATGCAAGGGCGTAATGATCCATCCTTCTTTTTGACGAAGAAGAACCCAGCTCCAGCGGGCGAGGTGGAAGGTCGAATGAACCCACGCTGGAGGTTCTCCTGTATATACTCAGAAGTAGCTTGAGTCTCAGGTAACGAGAGTGGATAGACCCGGCCCCTGGGGGGAGTCTTGCCAGGAAGAAGGTCGATCGGACAATCCCAAGAACGATGAGGAGGAAGACGTTCAGACTGAGCTTTATCAAAAACATCGGTAAATGAAGCATATTGAGGAGGGAGTCCCGATGAGGTAGATGAGATGGAAGATTGCTGTACTTTGAGAGGAATGACTTGGGAAAGGCAATGATGGTGACATTCAGACCCCCAAGACGTGACTTGAGGGGTGCGCCAGTCAATCTGGGGAGAGTGACACTGAAGCCATGGAAGGCCTAAGACAATCGGACTTGTCGTAACAGGAAGGATTAAAAACGATATTTCTTCATGATGCAGGGCACCAATCTGAAGGGTTACTGGAGACGTACTCTGGGTGATGAGACCGTTGATGAGACGTGATCCATCGATAGCCGTCACAGTAATGGGTGTTTTTAAGGTAATCACTGGTAGAGACCATTGCTTTACTAATGATTTGGAAATGAAATTTCCTGCTGCTCCGGAATCAATCAATGCCTGTGACTCAAAGGTTTTAGTAGCAAAGGAAATTGTAACATCAAAAGCGCAGATTTTAGATTTCATAGAAGATGGAGAGGACTCCAGGGACCCTAACTTCACCTCTCCAGAACTAGTTAGGGCCTGGCATTTCCCGATCTCTTAGGGCAGGAGCTGAGAACATGAGTGGAATCAGCACAATAGATACAAAGTCTATTCTTGACTCTTCGTTTCCTCTCCTCAGAAGATAATTTGGAACGTCCTATCTCCATGGGAATCACAGTGGGTGACACTGGACGAAATTGAGGGTTAGAACAAAGAGGTGCTTTAGCAGAAGTCGTTTTCTCAGCCTCTCTTTCACGAAATCTCATATCAACACGATGGCATAGAGAGATCAAATCCTCAAGTGACGAAGGAAGCTCCTGAGTAGTCAGTGCATCTTTAATTTTATCGGAGAGCCCCTGCCAGAAGGCGGCAACTAGGGCTTCAGTGTTCCACTGAAGTTCAGAGGCTAAGATCCTAAATTGAATGACGTACTGGCCTACTGTATGAGATCCTTGTCGCAGACGGAGGATGCTGGAAGCAGCGGAGGTCACACGACCTGGTTCATTGAACACACTTCGGAATGTAGAAATGAATTTGGCACTATCTTGTAGTATTGGATCGTTTCTCTCCCACAGAGGGGAGGCCCAAGCCAGGGCTTGTCCTGAAAACAAAGAGATAAGATAGGCCACTCTGGAACGATGGGTAGAAAAATTTTGAGGTTGGAGCTCAAAATGGACTGAACATTGGTTGAGGAAACCCCTACAAGTTTTGGGGTCTCCATCGTACTTTGACGGAGTAGGCAGGTGAAGCGTGGAAGCTGTAGACACCTGGGATGGCAATGGGGAAACGGAGGAAAGCACAGGAGCCTCAGTAGTAGCTGTCACAGTCTGTCCAGATGTTCCTTGGGAGGTTAATGACTGATAACACTGAAGTAACAGCTGTTGGCGGGCATCCTGTTGCTCCACACGGCTAACCAGATGCTGCAGCATCTCTTTGGCAGTAGGTTCCGTATCTGGGTCTGTCATGGCCTGATCTTACTGTCACGGGCACTAGGAGTCTTTACCCAGGGATCACCAGGTGGTAGGCTTACCAGAGCAATGTAGATGGTAATAGGGTACTCTGGTAGCTGGGTGATCACGGAACAGGAAATGGTAACTGATGAGATGCTCAGGAAAGTCTATGACTAGCAGCACTGGTAATATGGAGGTAATAATACACGAGGAACTGTATGGACAAGGGCACGTGAAGGTAGTCAGTGGTCTGCGATAGCAAGTTGTACCACTGCTATAGTGAGGAGGAATGTCCAACAGAGACAAGGAGGTGATGAGAGTCAGCGGTCTGCGGATAGCAAGTTGTACCGCTGTCTGAGTGAAGGAATGGAATCCAAGTGGAGGTATCCGGGTAGTCAGTGGTCTGCGGTAGCAAGTTGTACCACTGCTATGTGAGAGGATACTGGAACAGGTGATACAGGAAACAGGGATCAGTGGTCTGTCATGAGCAAGTTGTACCACTGAATATATATGTGAGGAGGTGCACGGGGAGAGACTGCAACACAGGATATACACAGGCACCTTATACACGATCCACAGTAATATGCACAATATATATATATATAAATGACTGAGCAGGTCTGCAAATCTAGAAAGTCACTTGAAATAGTCCAGCACAAGATAACACAGTCAATGATGGCAAAAGACTCAGCGGATAGCAGACTCCAGAGAGAACCAAACACAGTCCAGCAAGATATGCAATACACCAGCACAGTCAATGAGAAGTATGCATACCGTGGTTCAGAAGCAGGCAGTCAGATAGGAGTGCAGCGATACCTGAGCGGCAGGAGGCCGACTGGATGAGAAGTCCCTGGATGGATGAGGCAGCGGTCTAGTAGGTGCAGCGCACAGGTAAGTAAACCAACAGGGACACGAATCCACAGGAAGCAGTAACACGTGGAACTGGACTCATAGAGGACCCAGGAGAATGGAGATGATCCAGCAGAGGAGTAGTTGTTGAGATACGAATCCAATGCTGACAAGAGGGTAGAGACCAGCGGAACACGTGAAGGCGTGGAGAGCGGATCAGCAGGAGATGGACGATAGCGCTGACGGCAGCAGCAGGACTCTGCGCCCACGGAGGTAACCAGGGGCAACCAACAGGACCCACCGTGATGGAACACGGGATGGCAGAGTAGACCAGGAGCTGTAGATCCAGAAGTGTAGCGGATGGCAACGTGAGCAGTAGACTGGAAACACAGGAGAGCTGAGATGAGGCGGCAATGCACAGGGGCAGCGGATAGGAATCAGCTAACAGTCACGATGATGAACACAGGCGAGTTGCAAGCTGGAGACTGTAGTGCACGGAGGCAGCGGATAGGAATCAGCTAACAGTCACGATGATGAACACAGGCGAGTTGCAAGCTGGAGACTGTAGTGCACGGAGGCAGCGGATAGGAATCAGCTCAGGAACTTGATGATGATCAGGTGAGTGGATGTGAAGTGAAGGCTGGAGTGCACGGAGGCAGCAGATAGGAATCAGCAAACAGCCACAATGATAATAATAGCGTTGAAGTGATTTAGAAGACTGTAGAGCACGGAGGCAGCGGATAGGAATCAGCAAACAGTCACAATGATACAGTTGATGGTAGAAGTGGTATGGGAACCACAGTAGTAGAAGTGGTTTGGAAACCACAGAGATAGAAGTGGTTTGGAAACCACAGGAATCAGCAGCGCTGAATACACGAGGAATACAGGAACACCTTCAGAGACCCATGGGGAATGAGACTCCAAGATCAGGCCACGTGGTGTTGACCACAGGTGCTTAATATAGGGAGTGTTGCCTGATCTGCCAATTGAGTTAAAGGGACATACACTGAAGTATAGGAAAGGGCTGCGCATGCGCAGACCCTCAGGATGGCGGACGGCCACGGTTCCTAAATGTCCGAGAAGAGGCACTCACGGTCCGGTGAGTGACAATATGTGTTTTCTGTCATTGGTTCATTTTTGGGAGAGTTGGAGGAGATGGAGTCTGCAGTGATCTCAGCGTTTACTACTACCAATCTACAGACTCATATTTCGGATTCATTCCATAAGCAGTAGTCCTAAGGGACCCGTTTGGTGTTTTATACTCACTGAAGAGGATCTCTATTTGCATGCACATTAGGATTAAGGGTCTATCCCTTGCTTTGGAACTTTCCTGTTTTCATATACTATCACCTAGTTGACTTCATTACCCTATGTCTTTGTTTTCTCTGTGTTTGTTTTTGAGCGTCATAAGATCAAGGTGCCTGCCATTCAAATGTGAATTTGGATTTATATTTTGGGTGGAATTATGCCCTTTCAGGTACATTCTTTGTCAACTTTAAGTATCCAATTACTATTTGAATTTTTATTAACTTCAATGTCATTACAAAATCCAATAGAGTTATCATGCTTTGGTAAAAGAATAATAGGAACTACCCTTAATTGCATAATTCTCAAACATGATCATCTACATTACTCTGCATACATTACTACATCATTCTCTACATTACCTCAGCCCAGGCTGAGTGACAGTGTATTGTAAAAATGTTCTCACAAGTACCTCATAAGCACAATCATCATAATTTTTGGTAACGTGCCACAGAATCCATAGTGCCTGACATACATGACATATATGAATACAGTAGCAATAATTACAGGCACTTGATATGGGTACATAAGAGAACACACCTGTAATGTAATAATCAATTATAGATGTTTTGTGCTTATCTAGGTATAAGATATTCATAAACAAGCCACAGGCTATATTTACCTACAGTGTTTTCTCAAACTCCATAGTAAATAATTGTTTCATATTTAAATTGTCCTTCTGTTCAGTCACACTATTTCTATGTGGCCAACAAATATGTCCTTGAGTATAGATTCTAGAGAAAGCACAGTTAATAAGTGCATACAATAAAGTTTTTCACATTGATAACATAAGTAGCAATTACAATATTTAACAATAAATGTTAATGATTGTGTATTCTGCATTCTAATCTATTGAATTAGTTTATTTAGTGCCTTGAATGCTGTATGTCTAGTGCTACATTAAGCTTTTTGTCTCGAAAAACTTACTCCATCAGTGATACAAAATAACAGCAATAGTAGTTGAAAGTAGAGATAAAAATAGATATCCCTTTAGGTATAGTGTACCTACAAAAATGTCACATGGATAAAGGGGACATTTCATTTGGTCAATATAAAACAATAAAAGCTACAGCATAAGCTAAAAACATAAAAGCCTACTAAACAAAGTTAAAGTTAAAATAAAGTACAAACTCACTTAAAATAACACAAGGTATAAACATTCTTCTATATGTACAAACCAAGACAAACGCTTCTAGGGATCCAAGAACTGTGTAAAGTCTACAGTGGTTTTCATCTGAAGTTTACTTACATTGTGTAGATAGAAAATCTGCCAACATCATGCTTTATTCTTCCATTTGAATTTGCTAATAAACAAAATTGATATGGTCTGCAGAGAGCAGGATGGGCAAATACAGGTTTTTACAGTTCTGCGCAGAGAAGATAGGCTGCCAAGAAAACATCTGGGAATGTGTAGAAAACCAATTGGGAAAAAGTGAATACTGGATTTATTTCTTCAAATCTTGTGGAAATTGTGAATGTTATTAGGTTACATGATGTTAATATGTTTATATTGGTAGTGAATCTCATAAGCATGAGAAAAGGTAGAACATTAAAAGCTCTTGATGAAATCCTGCTCATCCTTGGCTTGTGACAACTATGCCTGCAGAATTTATTAATTATTAACTGTTAAATATTTTGCTTTACTCTGTTGTGAGGCTTACCATTTAGAATGACTTGAGTATTATGGCTGTGTTTTCTTTACTGCTGTGGGGAAACTAAGTATTAATATCACCTCAATATGTCTGCACCTCGTTTCTCACAAACTGCACACTATAAAAACATATACTTTTTCTAGCCCTCTGATTCCCCATATTTATCAGTAATATTTAGACTTGTGTATAATCTATTTTTAAAGTAGTAAAATGTCTGCCTGCATGTATCGTTATCTTACAGACTAGTCCATTGTTTCAGTTTAGGCAAAAGGGTTATTGTCCACCAGTCCTGTATGAATGGACATCACTGCAGGGGGTCACCTGTCTTCATTTAGCTATGGGTCTGTGTGTGCTAGCATAAGAAAAGGCCCACAGACAGAGCTCTATGTTTAATGGCAGAGGACTGCATTTTGTATTTAAATGTAAAGGTGTCTGGATACTGATCTCTCCTGTTTAAACAAACTCTGCTGTATAGCCACAGAACAATACCTGTTCCTAATTAAATCAGGAGTGACTCATCTGGTATCCCTTTGTCGGTATGTTTACCTGGGAAAAGGTAAACACAGAAAAGGACCAATCAGGCAGGTCCTGGAATTGCTGATTTTTGGGCTTAAAAGACAGCTACAGAGGACAGAAAAATGGGCATTCACTTCCAAGTGATAGCTGAAGTCAGGTCTGGCGTTGAGATATAAATTTCTGCCACTGACAGGAAAGGGACAATCAGTCTCTGGAGTACTGCCGTGCCCTGATCTATGTCTCTGGGTCTTGGCGAGCTGTGTGTCTGTGGAAAGCGGAGTGACAGTGACTGACTGCTGCTACCTTTGCTGGTAGCCTTAAAGGAGAAAGGGGGATACGCTTGGATTGATAGACATCAGTCCATGAGAGTGGCTAGGATACTGGTGAGGTGTTTTCATTATGCCCTGTTGTTGTTGTTGTCTGTGCCAGACTGTAGTGTTATTTGTTGCAAGTTATTATTTAAATATGTTTATTGCTGTTTTGTGCTACCATTTTGTTAAATAAACTTGTTTATTTTATTTCGCATATTTGCCTGGGTGATTTTGAACCTTGGGTCGGTACCGGGTAGGCCAGCTGCACGGCGCAGAAGGGTACGTTAAACCCGGTATCATCACAACTGCAATAAAATACCAAATTGTAAAGTCTGAATGTTCCTGGCCCTTAATATGGAAATCCTACTGATGATTCTTCCTGTGATTCTGGGCTCACCAATATATCTGTGATTTATGGCTGTCTAGTTGATTGGAAATATAAGGAGAAATATGTAAAAATCTTTTAAAAGAAACATCAGCCCTGACCTTAATTTTGTAGTTGTTGATTTTGAAGTCTCCATTTTCTTTGTATACTTTCTGCCATTTTTAATCATTACTGTATTGTCTTTGTTTTTGCGTCATTCTCCCCTCAGATTAAAGCAGATCAGCTCCAGCTTCACATTCTTCAGGATAGATCCCTACATCTCCTCCCGCTCAGAGGACAGTGGCAGAAGGGAAGTTTGACTGGGTCGGTACATCTGTCAAACCGTAACGCAGGTGTCCTAAGGCAAGCTCAGGGAGGACAGAAACCTCCCGTGGAGCAGAAGAGTTTTGGGTATTTCCATATAGCACTAGCGAGGTGAGATATTTTAATCCAATGAATGCAACTGGTGCCATCTCAGATATTTGGTTCTTGCTGATGTCTATTCGCTTGAGTTTCTTGTACTGATCTGTGATCGTTTCATTTTTAGTTTCTGCTTTAAAATTGAATTTCAGACATTGCCATAAGTATTGTTCCCATTTATTGCTTTAAATATACTATATTTGCATTAGTTTCACTCGTGTACCCTACTTTCCATTCATTTGCTGCATATTTATGGAATTTAAAGCTTAAGGAAGCATGTTACAAAATGACGATTTGTATAAAACAGTGCATGATAATTAAACAAAATATTCACTTCTTGCAACATAGCAGCTAATGTGTTCATGCTACACTATGCACAAACATAACTATACTATTTAATGAGAACAATTATGTGTTATTCTTCATGGATTACTCAAACAAAAGCATAACTTATATGCAAAACTATTTGCAGCTAATAATCAAGTGAACAAGATGCTAATTATACATTTCTAACTTATGCGATTGTGGGTAGTCCTATTTTTTCAGTCAACAATGTAATTTGCATTAAATATTGTTCATTAAATGTGGCTAATTATACAACACTAACTTGGTGAATAAAAAATGTATTTATTATAGCCGGAGGCATATGATTGTGATGATTGATGGTGAGATGTTGTTGAGTGTTTTGTAGATAGTAGTGAGTATACTTTATAAAAAACAGTTTTTATAAAGCAGTTTTTACATGGTCGCCACTTTTACATTGGCGACCATATATCTCAATGTAAAACTGGGAAAAATTAACCACTTGCAGACTGTCTAACGTAGATTTACATATTAATAGGTGTGTCCTTAGTGATGGCTTGGTGAGCATCCCCTTCTGCCAGCTTGGTATGGAGCCACGTTGTCACTAAGAGTCCCATGAACAATGCATTAGCCAAGAATCCTTTGGTTCAGTCACTGACATTTAGATCATTGTGCACAATAGGCTAACAAAGAACACCGGCAACAAAGAACTTCTTTCACGATCTTGGCGACATCACCACCCTTGTCTGCCTGAAGCAAAAAGAGCTTCTGGGTTCTACTAGACTCTCCTCACAAGTCTCTGCCTTTACATTCACAAGCACATTTCAAAATAAAGAACTGCACTAAAAAGTACTATACTAAAGTAAACCAATACACAAGTATGCTATTTGTTTAAACTAACCGTGAGAAAGTAATTAAGGAAAGATGGCATGGAAAAGTATATTTTTAACATTTTGCCTGATATCTTTCTTATAAAATGCCCATAAATTAAAAAAGATATTTATACAAGTATGATACCAAAATAAAGCCATATCTGTTACAAATTATATAATTTAAATCTGTAATCTAGGGGAAAAAAAGGAATTCCTAATTAAGCCAAGTGAAAAAAGGTAAAATTTGGTTTTGTAAGAAGAGGTAGAAAAAAACCTCGGGGGGTAAATGTATCATTCCCCCCTAAGGGGCAGATTCAATTGTTGGCTTTTAAAGGCAGCACTGCCTTTACAAGCCAGCGCCGCTTTAAATTTTAGCTGTCAACTCGCTGATTCCCGGCGAGTTTAAAAGATCGGGGTATGATACATTCCCCCCCTGGTGTTGAAAGGATTAAGTTATAGTGAGGCCTTGGTGTCAATCAATATATATAAAGACATTAATGCACTGGGTGCCAAGGTGACAGCATTACAGCATTAGACAGCTTAGTGCACAATGTTCTGGGACTCCTGGTTCTTTAATCACCAGAACTCACTGGTGCATTTAGGGGCAGATTCAGTTGACTGCACTACTCTTGAGAGTAACGCAGCCTGTGCACTATTACAACAGTAAAAGCGCGCATTATTACCGTTACTATGGTAATAGTGTGCTTTATTACCGTTAGTGCGATCATTTCAATGCTGGGTTTTGCTCACGGCTTGGGGAGAGCCTCAAGCAAAAATCCGGGTTAAAATGACCATATTAACGGTATTAATGGCAATTGAATCTGCCCCTTAGGGGGAATTCAATTGGCCGTGTTACTGGTGAAAGTAACGCGGTCCATGTACTATTACCAATAGTACGGTAATTTTAACGCAGATATCCGCTCGCGGCTCTCAGAGCAGAAATAGTAACAGTAATAATGTGCACTATTACCGTAGAAATGGAAATAGTGAGTGGGCCGCGTCACTTTCACAAGTAGTGCGGCAAATTGAATTCCCCCTTAGAGTCAGCATATTGAAATGTTTCGGAGTCCTGTCTTTGTGTCGTAGGTGATAAAATAATGTCGTAATCTAGGGAGGACTCTTTTGTTTCTTTATGTTCCTCTGCTTATTGCAAAATGCTGCTGGAATTGCCCTCACTCCTGTTCGGTGATGGTGAACAGAGTTCAGCGTTGCTATGCAACAGTGGGTTTATTTTCTGGGGATCTTCTTAATCCATATGTTGCATGTTTTTACGTTAGCACATTATACAACTGTGTAATAATACATATCAAGAAAGAAGGATATTATATATAGTGACAGCTAACTATTCCTCATAGCAAACATGAAGTTGCAGATTCATGGGCAGAGAAGGGAAATAAAACATGTACGTGTTTCTCTACATAGTAAAGTATGTTATCCATCATTTATTAAATCGTAAGATACGGTTGATATCATCCATTTATCCTTGGGGAAAGTCACAAAAAAAGAAACATTTATTAGGGGATTTATAGCCCTCTACAATTTGTGGATAACTCATGTGGATAGCTTCAACCTGTAACTTATCACAGCTGCAGATCTTCTGGAGTTAACATGTCACTGGATCTATGCTTAGACATAATTTTTTTTAACATGATGACACTGTATAAGGATAATATCACCTTTATAAAGGTTTATGAAACAATTATAATATAAATGTGTAGTTAAACATATTGGGTTTTTAAAAGTATATTAATGTCAAATGAGTCATGTTTTTAAGTTTCTGTTTATATTAATCATAAGTCATGTTCAGTTGATAGTAAAATATGTTAGTAAAATTGTAAGTTTTGCATTATTGCTGAACCAGAGAAGCAGAAGTTGCTGCCAAAGAACTTTGCATCTGGAGACATAAAATATGATTACCAGATATTAATAAATATTCCTGCATGTACATCTCATATTTACTAACATAGGAAGTACGGTATCATATATGGTATATGTTAACCCCTAAATTAAAATATAAGGACAACATCTCATAAAGGACGAGGGGCATATTTAGTAAACTGTGGGTTTGAAAAAGTGGAGATGTTGCCTATAGCAACCAATCAGATTCTAGCTGTCATTTTGTAGAATGTACTAATTAATTGACAACTAGAATCTGATTGGTTTCTATAGGCAACATCTCCACTTTTTCAAACCCGTAGTTTTGTAAATATACCCCTCCTGTCTGCTCACTTCATGATTTCTCTCTTTTAAAGACATATGTGTTAAATGGAGATGATAACATATATATTGTTATGTGAAGACTTTTTCATGCAGATAAATATGTTGTGATCATTTGTGCACAATTTTAATAATTGCTACATATGAACGTGCAACCCTGTGTTTTGTCTTTTTCTCCCACCCACCCATATGTTGTAGATTAAACAGGGAATGCATAGTATAACAAATTTGCCTGTCTCTACATACTCAGACTCAGATATAAAAGATATCTATTTATTTTGGACATTTCAAGCAGGGACTATTGGAATTACAAATTGTTTTGGGACATGGTTTACAAGCATTTTTGGAATAAAAGCTGCTGACAAAAAAAGAAGAAATCTGATTGGTTAGTATATTGGGGTTTTCTTATTTTTAATAAATGTATGTGGTATTATAGAGGGTGTTTACTGTATTTATTGGGGTTTTATTATTTTTACTAAAATGTTGTGGTTTTAAACAGGGAGTTGTGGCTTATTTAACATTTTGCTTTCTGGTACTACAGATCTCAGCCAGCCATGGGTGTCAGGGCATGTTGGCACTTGTGGTTCTTCAAGTGCCAGCATGCCCTGGCTGTCATGGGTATGCTGGTGCTTGTACATGCCCAAACTGTTTATGGCACCCAGGCTGGCTGGGACTTGTAGTTCCGCAAAACAAAATGGCGTCTGTCTGTTTTTTAAACTTTTTTTGCCGATATTACCCTACACCCACCACCCAGGGGTGTAGAAAGAGGCCTAGTGCTTTCAGCACTGGGTGTCCCTAGAGAGGGGGACGCTCATTTTTTTCAGCAGACCCCACTACCTAGGGAATCCAGCCCAGCGCTGAACAGCCTGGGGTTGGCTGTCATTATGCCCTGTCGCGTGTTCCCCTGCTATAGTGCCACCCACCCAGGCTGGTTTGCCTAGAGCTGGTTGAGTGAAAATCGGGGGGACCCCACGCAAATATTTCCCTGATTATCACGCAACCAGCAGTAGGCTGGCAGCACTAGGGTTAATAGTGCTCAGGCGGGGGGGCCCCACGCTTTTTTTTTTTAACATTTATCTATTTTTAAACATTTGACAGCTGCCGGGCCTCCATCAGCTGCATGCTTACTGATCACGCAGTTCGGAAGTAGCATATTGTATCTAGCAATTTTTAAAGCAAACTCAGGAGAGTTCGCTTAATCGCACCTTCATACATTTGAGACTTGTATAGCTAGAGTGGCAAACAGTCGGGACTTTGATCTCTATCGATTTTGGAAATAGCGATTTTGACAGAAACACATCTCTGACGATTTTACATGAAATCTCAGGTTCATACATCTGCGAGTTTCAACTCTCCTGAGATAATCACTGTATTTTCAAAATCGGAGCCTGATACATTTAACCCCAGGAGTTTAATTTCTCTTCTTTATCCAATCCTAATAGAAAACCTCTAATAGTGATTAAACTACTGGGCGTGTTAGAGTTCTTTGACCAGTGGGGGAAGAGGTGATGCACTCTGCGTGAGTTCCATGTAGAAAATGATGTTGCATCTAATAATTTTTGACACACTGCATTTCTATCACCATAACTTCCCCAATACATACTTCAGCAAACTTTCAAAAGCAGATAAACATATTAGTGCTGTTTGGAGCATATGTTGCAAATTTAAAAACTAATAAATATGTGTCAAATGGAAGCACAATGCTCTCGGGTTAGGAGGTTTACAATTAAGAAAGCTATAGATCATAATTCTCAAGAAATATTATTATCATGAAAAACACATTTTGAAAGCTGCTGCCTCATTACACAAGGATAGCTCCTGCAGCTTTATGGTGTGGTTTGGAGCATTGTGGTCACAAATATTAATGCTATGAATTTTGGTTTCACTGTAGTAGTACTAAATTTAAAGCTTTCTTAAAGAGTTACTTTAAAATGATTGATAATAAAATAAATACAAAAATATATATTTGAGATCTCATGCTAAACATTAAGGGGGTCATGCAGAGTTGAATTTGAATGCAAGTATTCAAATTACTGCCCCATCGCTCAGCTCCTATGCCTCCAAACTCTTGAGAGAATTGTCTACACTCACCTCACACGTTTCCTTTCTGCAAAAAACCCTTTGGATCCTCTTCAGTCAGGCTTTCGCTCTCAACACTGCACAGAGACTGCGCTGAACAAGGTTGTCAATGATTTGATCACAGCTAAAACTAAAGGTGATTATTCCCTTCTAAATCCCCTGGATCTCTCTGCTGCATTTGACACTGTTGACCACTCTCTCCTCATACAAACGCTACAATCCCTAGGTTTTGAAGGCACTGTCCTATCCTGGTTCTCATCCTACCTATCTTATCGCTCTTTCTGTGTTAATTTTTATGGAAACACCTCCACTCCAGTTCCTTTATCAGTTTGAGTACCACAAGGCTCAGTCCTAGGTCCTCTGCTCTTCTCTATCTACACTGACTGCTTATCGGGTGATACACAAATGTATCTATCCTCTCCTGATCTTGTACCATCATCATCATCATTATTTATTTATATATATAGCGGCAACATATTCCGTAGCGCTTATGTTGTCTTGCATTACTGACTATATTTCTGCCATTTTGTCTTGGATGCCTGACAATTCCATTTCTGTTGACAACATGACCATAAATCCCACTCAGCAAGCTCGCTGCCTATGCGTAACCCTTGACTCACAACTATCCTTTGTTTCCCACATCAACTATATATATATATATATATATATATATATATATATATACACATCATGCTGCATACATCTAAAAAACATTTACAGAATACGTACATATCTGACACAAGACACTGCAAAACTTTAATTCATGCACTCATCATCTCCTGCACCGACTATTGCAATTCTCTCCTTACTGGTCTTCCCAAAATCAGATTCGAGCCCCTACAATCTATTTATCATGCAGTAGCTAGATAGATTTTCCTTGCAAATCGTTTTTCCTCTGCTGAGTCACTCTGTCAGTCTTTACATTGCCTGTCAGTTGCCTGTTTTTCAGCAATTCCAATAAAATATTCTTCTACTAATATACAAGGCCATCAACAAAATTGTACCAACATACATCTTCACATTCTTATCAAAATATCTCCCAACTCAACACCTACGTTCTGCACAAGATCTGTGTCTCTCTTACACTCTCATCACTTCCTCCCATTCTCGGTTACAGGATTTTTTTGGGCTTCACCCACTTTTTGGAATTCACTTCCTCGCACCACAAAACTTTCTACTAGTCTTCAAACCTTCAACTGAAAACCACCTCTTCAGACAACCTTTTAATATTCCTCAACCACCCTCTTAACCTCACTAGGCTACCCTATTACCACCCTTTACACAGGTAACACAAGACAGCAACCCTCTCACTAACATAAGTTGTTTGACTGAGCATACAGCCCACAAAATAATAATTAATTGCAAATGCTATCCTGATCATAGTTAACCCTTTAATACATATTTACACGTGATAACAACTATATGTTTTGGCTATAAAAATGTTCTAAATTGTTTATAATGTTGAGCTATTTCAATACAAGGAAACATTGTATCACTTTGTGTAGGATTACTCTCTAAATTATATATTTTTGCTTTACTTTTTAATAAAAGACCACTGGTCATTAAAAAAATTAAACAAATTTATTTTGTATGCTCATACCTCAGGGGACATGGGAATAATTCAAAAAGATAGACCTCCTGTTGCAACCTTACTGAAGGGGTGTCAATCCTTACCAATCAGTTAAAGAAAAAATCTATAAACACATATAAGGTGCGCCAAAGGAGTGTTTAATTTAGAGTAACCATGGCAGAGTTAGTCTGATATCAAACCAATTTTATTAAAACAAAGAGCAAAAATAGCTCTAAAATATAAAAATACAATAAAATACTATGCAATCTAAAAACAAGTGATTTTCCTCTGGTCAATAAAACTCTGAATTTCTTCCTACTGTCCCACACAGTATTTTAATTGTTAAACAAGGAGTGTGTGTGTTGGGGGGGGGGGGGGGCAGATAAGCTCCCATTACTAAGAAAATGTGAAACACAATGGTTATATAGTGTAGACATATTGTAACCAAAATGTTTCAATAATCTTTTTGATTTTACAGTGTTTTTAGAAAAATGAAATTGTTTTAGGGTATGTACATCATACATTAGTTGTATTTTAGAAGGTACAGCCTTGATATTGCATTGTGTTGTATTCTTTATTGGATGGCTAATTGATGTAATTTAGTGAGTACATATAGGCAGCAGAACATCCACCATACTGATAAAGAAGACTAGACTCCTAAAAATGCACAGCAATAGTGGTACTCAATACTTGACTGGACGATTATTTCCTGGATGTGGTTGAGAGCAGTCCTAAATGCTCATATGTGTCATATAAAGTCATCTTAATGTGAGAGATACCCTTATTTTCTATATGAAATCTTTTTATAATTGATATATCTTTTTTTTTTTTTATTAAAAACTATTGTGGAACTACATGCTCCTTCGGGCTCAGTCTTATCTGGGTCCTGGTGTCTGCACTTTCACAAGCATCAGCATGCATAGGCTTTCATGTCTTGTTGGAACTTGTATTTTATCAATAGTGTTTTATTTTTCACGTGCCGCTATTACCCTGGCATCTATTGCACCTGCGCTGCTACGAAGAGCCTCAGTGCTATTCAGAACAGGCCTGCGCATTGGTTTGGCCCTAATTTCCATACAGATTTCAACCATTTGTTGACCAGCCTGGTAAAGCTGCTAGTGCTCATAATCACTTGCAGACCCCACTTTCTTTATCTTTCTGGATTACCAGTAACCATCCCAGGCTATAGCCGGCTTTCATTTATTTATTTATTTATTTATGTAACTGTTCTTTTTTTAAACAGTAAAAATTCTATCATCAATGTTCCCATGTTGTCATCATCACTTGTGTCTTTACCCAGCCTTTAGCAACTGTTATAGATATGCCTCCTAGGCTGCATCTGCATGGGGCATACTACACTACTGTGTGCATATCCCTAGTATACTGAACTTGCATATGCATGTCTCTGATCTTCTCCTTCAAGAAGAAGGGACACAAGTGCAAATTTTTTGTGGACAAATATTTTTTCACATGCATAGTGCAGCATATGTGTACAGAAGATGCACTTACATCCAACTCTAAAGCAGATGTATGAAATTCATTAATTGTGCTGCATTTTACTGGTTAATAATTGGGGAAAAATGAGACCCAGCCCTGTTTGAAGTAATTGAAAAAAAAGATAATAAAAAAAACATTCCCCGTTCCTCAATCCTCATCATCAACCGTCCCCAGGGATAGACAGTTTTGACTGGTTTCAGTGGGAATGTGAATAAGGGGTCCCATAGTGAAAAGGGGGCTGATCCTGTTATAGCTATGCAATCAACCTCTATAGAAAATAGTGGTTGAGTAGGAGAGTGTCAGAGGTAGACATTTGCTGCTTTGTAAACATGGCTGGGGTTGCCCTATTCTCCAGTGGGTGTAAACTATCCCCCATTGTACTGATTGTTCAAATAAAAACAAAATGGGAGGTAAGTGATTGCAAGTTCATCTGACTCCCAAACTTGTGCAATCAAGAGGGAGATCGTTGATTGGACAAGTTTGGGAGTGAGATGGACTTAGAATCGCTTACCTTCCATTTTGTTTTTATTTAAACAATCAGTACAATTTTGAATAGATCAGAATCACAATTATCACTTGGTATTTTTATAACGACTATTAGACATACATTGTCGCAGTTACATATACATATGCATGTTATACAATTTTCCATCATGTTTTAATCGCTCTGGCCAGAACACGTTTGTATTATTGAATAAAATATTCACTTTGCATTTACTTATCCAAGTTATATGTACATATTTTTCATGCACCCACGGACCTATTCTATCTGTTTATCCACTAATAGCTTTGGAGGGTGGGGACTCCCCTTTATCATATAGGTCCTTTTGTGGCAGCATTTTTTTTGCAATCTATTCCCCCACTATTTAGCAAGTCAGGATTGATTTAGAAATTAATTTACGAGCTGTAATTCTCTGAATCTGTCATTTCAGGATTAGCCAAATCAATCCAGCTATCCTAAAATATGCTTATATCAATAAATATGAAAATGTAAAGCTGCCAGTTAATAATCATATTTAATATACAGTTTAATAAACAGTTAAATACATATCCAGTTTACATTAACAATAAGGTGAACTCAGGTATTAGTAAAATATATATCAGTAAAATGGGAAGTTTTGCATTGCTGCTCAACTAGAAAAACACAGTTTGTAGCCAAAGAATTTTGCATGCCCAGGAAATAAATCCAACTTCTATATAGAAATCCATTACATCTCTATATATGTTACATCCTGCAGTGACAGCTGCAAAATACAAATAGGAATCCTTAAAAATTATTCATTTTACAATATTCCAATATGGAATAATAATTTATTAATGTGCATTGAATTGGAGAGTATAATTTGATAACATTCACTAAACTAAAATGATAATTGTGTGCTTCAATAAATTAAAAGTGAATACTATTTTCAATGAATGATTCTGCATAATAACATATATTTTGTAATGATTTTTTGAGATAAAGGCAGTGTGATTCTGTGATCAAATATATTAAGCACATGCAAGGATTACCAATTGCAGTTTAACAATTAACTGCATCCTTCTTAATTATTATAGCTGGAAAATCTAATACAATAAAATGCTGTATTACCCCAGAGTATGTAACAACTTATAAATGATTAAACAGTATTTAAATTGTAGATATATTATTATAGATGCTGTAAACATTGTTATTTATCAATCAGTCATCTCCCCATTGATAACTAGCTTACCATACTCTCTTTGGCCTTTGGCTTTGTGTTAAACACAAGAAGGTGTCTGATAAGTTGTTTTATTTGCTTCTCTCCCTTACACTGCCTATCTGAATCAACATTAGCAAATCAGAGTAAAGAATGAAGGTGATTGCATTAAGACTTTTATTGGGCTGCTTTTGTTTATAAAGGTTCAATATACTCAGCATGGTACATTGAGGGGACCGACATTGGCTTGGCTGTGTTTATTCAGCAAAAGAACATGCAATAACTTGAAACAGAAGTAAAACATGGCATCTCATAGGATTGCATAGCCAATTATGTTATGCCGTGCACCGAGATAAATCTAGAGAGGTATACTCTGTGCCATGGATCGGTGTGTAAAGCACCACCTAGGGGTCATGAAAATATCAGACAATGTCAAAATGTTCACAATAATCATGAAATAAGCACAGCTCTTACCTTACTGCTGTGTCTGGCGGAGGATGGTTCAAAGAAATATCATAAGTCATGCTGCAACCAAATCCACAGTCGCTGTGTAGGGAACTGTTGAATTGGAGATAAAAAAGTCATAAATGGCCAACATGCTCTTCAGACTTCTTTACATGCACCTCAGACCTTCCTAACATGCCCGGATCAGTCTGCAGTCAAATGGGGAGTGGATGACTTGGGTCCTTGCCAGGCCATTCTACTCCCATCTGGGAGTCACATTTTAAATTGCATAGAGTTGCATGTGGCTCGGCCACTGCTGCTAAGAGATGGGATGGCAAAGTTATGATATACTGATTTTTCTCAACTACTCACTTACATGTTCATCAGACCTCTACACTTGCCCATTAGACCTCTCTACTTACCCCATACAGACCTCTCCACATAGCCCTTACAGACCTCTCCACATGTCCATCAGACCTCCTCAGATGCCACAAGATCTTCCCCACATGTCCATCAGCCTCCCTACATGTTCATAAGCCACCCCTTACATGCCCGTTAAACCTCTCCACTTGCCTATTAATCCTTCACATTTACCTCTTACTGACCTCTACATATGCACATTACAGCTATGCTGTAGCCCATGCAGAGAAGGCAGGGAGAGCATACTTCACTCTCTCCTCCCCCTCTTCTCATGATGTGACATGGAAGTTGACTGCTCCAGGTTAGTGTGTAGTCAAATTAGGAGTGAGTTACTTGGGACCTTGCCATGCCAATCTGTTCCTATCTGGGAGCCACATTTTTAATTGCATGTGGCTCAGCCACCGCTGCTAAGAGATGGGATGGCAAAGTTATGATACTGATTTTTTGCAACAGCTCTCTTAGCGTTGAGCATTGACACACAGCTGAATAGATGGATGCTAAATCAGTTGTCTTGAAAACAGGCCACCACATTAAGGCTGACACCTTGGTAGCATTATGTTGTAAAACAGGGGAACCAGGGAAAACCTGAGGAAATGAATGAGTCTTAAGGCATCAGAACCATGGAGAAGCTTAGTGCAAGGTGGATAGTACAGAGAGGCAATATGATCAAAATACATAGAAGAGGGAAGACATGCCCAGAGAACTAGAGGAGAGGTAATGGGCATCAGAGACCCAAGGGGTAGGGTTGGCTTTACTTATATTTAACTTTGTAGTCAGTGCATAATACTTTTATGGCATAATAGTTTAAATATCTACATAATAATATCTAGTCAGTCAATCAGTCAGTGATTATTCAACACAAATGGCGAACAATCAGCATTAATATTTAAATTATACCAAAGATTGCATACATTACCAGTATATTACAATGCAAAACATGAAACTTTTATTTGATAAAAAATTAAAACAGCAGCAGCTAACCGTATAATCATTTATGTAAATATTTATTTTCAAATATATTTTTTTCATTTTTTATATTACATAAATAAACATGATTTCAATGTGTACTATTCATGCATTGTGTACATACATTGTGTTTTTATAGTGTATATTAGATACATTCATCACTATCAGTCACCATTTACACCTGAACTGTAGTGGGTGTAAAAGATACGGCTGAGGTCTTCCCTTCACTGTCAACATAACAGCAAATCTCAGTGAGAGCCCTGCGCCTTGCTCGTGTTATGATCTGCCTCTGTCTGCAGTATGTCACTTCTTCTTAGGATGCTGCCTTGACTGTTTCAGATCCTGCCTGCAAAGGGTTAAGTCCTCATCATTTGTCCTGGGTCCTGGACACCTGTACCTGGCCTTTATTAAGACTGCCTTTCCAACAGACTGGTGCCAGTTAAATTGTTTGTTGCTCCATGTTTCTCTCAGAACCCCTGTGATCTGGTCCTAATTTGTCTTCTGGTATCTGACTTCTGTTTGTCTCATCATATTGCGCCTCTTTCAGTGACCCTGACCTCTTCATTTGACTTCGCACCTATCTATTCTATTCTGCAGTTCGTCTCAGCTAAGCCTGGTAATCTTGGTATCCTGTATGTGAAGTTCTCCAATCGTGCCTGATATCCAGTGTCTCCTGCTTCCTCGGCTAAACCTGATAATCCTGGTATCATGTTCCTGCTGTGCCAGTTGCTTTACCATTGACTGAAACTAGTTATATATATATATATATATATATATATATACCTGTGTGACCTTTGTTCAAAATAAATACATTATGTTTCACTCACAACTACTCTCTGTGGTATTCATCCTGGGAACCTTAACAACTTTTAGTGTATGGAGTCCCATTCACTATTAAGGACCTACCTAGGGAGGCATGTAACTAATGAACTAATTTTAAAGCCTACATGGAATAAGACATCTACTTTAATGGGGGATTGTGACTTTCAACATCTTACTTTATTACACTAACCAGACATAACCTGATTCTTGTCGAAAGGTGCCACATCTGTGTTTTCTCAATAGGGAAAGGGGTCAACTAAGAAAGCCACCAAGAAATCAAGAGTCCATCTTATACAGTCACATCTGCTTCATTTTCTCACTAGCTCAATCCTTCATCAGCATTCAGAAACACACCCTTCTAGACTCCTGTTCTCCCACCACGTCAGTGATATCATCTTCTAAAAAGAGGAATATGTCTCCCCTTTGACCAATGGAGTTCTGGGAGAAATTCTAAGATGTCTCAACACCTTACCACAAAACAAGGTATACAAGTTCTTGAACAATCTGACCTTCTCACACCAGCTAAGAGATACAATAAGCAACCAGACAAAGGAAATGTGTGAAATGCAAAGACACTTAGAGGACCTAGATGATCATATTAGACGTAACAACCTGAGAGTCAGATGAGTCCTGGAGGATGTCCCCCCTGAGGGCAATGGCGATGCTTTCACGAAAATATTTAACAAAATTCTAGACATTGAACCCAACAGCCTAATTATAGTTGACAGGATACACAGAGTGCTTAGGCCAAAAGACCCTATGAAGGAGAAGCCACGGGACATTATATGTCACCTCAATACTATAAATTTAAGGAAGAGATCAAGCAAAAACCTAGAAGACTTGAGGGTGTCGAGCTCAACTGCCATAAAATCCAGATTTTCCACGGCCACTAACTGATGAGACTATGAAACAGAATATTAGGTTTGGTTGGAGCTTCCCTCTGAGCATTCAGGCTTCACACGACAGCAAATCAGCAACACTTTGCACTTCAACAGGCTTGTCCATGTTCTGCGGTTGCTTGGCCTACAGAAGATATCCTTCCAGATTGGTTCAAAGCAAACGTCTATCTCAACCCTTCTTCGCTGCCTCATTGCCTCAATGGAAAGAATGGCAATCCAATAGAAGAACTAAAAGAAAGTCAATGCTGGAGGCTACTAAGAGAGTCCAAGGGCTAGATTTACTAACAGGCGTGATGCATGGCGCCTTGAAGCCGCCATGCATCGCGGCGGTTTTCCGGCGGGTTTGCATTGCAAACAGCCGGATTTACTAATGGGCGCATTTCAGCTTCAATTTGAAGCCTTTGAATAGAACATGGCGCTTTTGCTTTAAATGACGGCGCTTTCGTGTAAAGGCGGTTTTTTTTAAAATTACACCTGTCTCCTGGCCTGTTACTATTGGCTATTTTCAAACTCAGGAGATTTGACATTACAAGCCCTATATAAACCACTGGCCTGACACTTTTTTCTCTGATAGGGTTTTGAGGAGTTTTGAGAGAGGAGTTAGTTGGTTTGTGCTTTGTGAGAGTTGGTGAGAGTTGGACTTTGGTGGATTGGTGGAGCAATATCTGATTGAAGTGTGAGTAGTCCTGTGGTATTTTTCTGTTTTGTACATTTATTTTCTCTTTTATTTTCTGTCTTGTATTTTTTGTATTTGACTTGTCCTTTGTCTGTGTTACTTGTGTGTGCCTGTGTAGAGAGTGTGTCTGTATTTAGTGTAGTTTGTCCTTTGTGTTTGTAAGTCTTTCTGTGTTTTCTGTGTTTGGCATTTATTTGTCATTATGTCCAGAGATAGGAGGGGAGAACAGGCTGAGGAGAGGGAGATGGAGGTTGAGGGGTCAGAGGAGGGAGAGGGAGAGGTTGAGGAGACAGAACAGGGCAGGAAGACCAAGACAGGGAGGAATCACATAATGAGAATTGTGTGTTGGTGCACAATATAATTCCCTGCTACGAGGTCATCCTAGGCAACCTGGCAGCCCGGACTCCTCTAAGGCGGCGTCACCAATTGTGGGCACATGTCTGTGATGCCGTGAACGCGGTGGGCCCACTGAAGCGGACAGATGCCAACTGCTGTTCATCCTCCTCCTCCTGGCACCTTTCTGCCTCCATCAGGTAAAAAGCTGCAAACATACACTGGCAAGAATGTACCACATTACTTGCAAAAGCCATTCTCCAATAAACCCACACCTGCCAAATAATGAGGGGCCCTTTTTGTAAGCATCATGATTAACTGCTGGGCAATAGACGGTGATTGTCTGTGATTGCTTCAGGCAGAAAAAACATTTTTCACATGTGGATTGCATTAGCATTAAAATATGGGTTAACTATGTAATGCAACAATTCCCATCCTAATTTCTTTGAGGCAACAGTATTCTAGTGGTTTTTTGGAAAGTACAAAACAACTAGAAAAGGAAAGGTGAAATGAGATTTTACTATGCAATCATACTGGGTGAAAAAATAATGGAAAAAAAAAATAACAGTAGGCTGAAATTTCATGACACTTTGGCCATTTTCTACACACAGTCCTAATGGATCATTGGACATGAAATAGGCCTTTCTCTTATGGTCTGATTGGCAAAATACCTGAAACAGCACACTGTTTGAACCATCACGCCGCTCACAAGCAGCGCTTTCATTTTGGTCTTTTGAATGGCGGTTTTCTGGCGGCTTTATAAACCCCCTAATAGTAAATCCGGTTGTTTGTATGTTGAACATTGTTGAAACCGTCATGGCGCTTTATACAGAGGCGGGTTTGAAAACATCTTTTCTGGTCGTTTGGACGGCGGGTTTAGCCTTAGTAAATCCGGCGATGACTAAACCGCCGCCAAACCCGCCGAAAGTCAGCGGGTTTACAAACACGCCTGATAGTAAATCTAGCCCCAAGTGTCACTTGATTGCCAAATTAATATCTTGTGTTTAACTTTTTCCATTACATTAGGGGAATTAGTTCTCCATGTAATACTCCATTGTGGTTCTTGTCACCTTAGCTTATGTACTTATTACAGGGACACTTAGGGGTATATTTACTTAATTGCAGCTTTGAAAAAGTGGAGATGTTGACTATAGCAACCAATCAGATTCTAGCTGTCATTTTGTAGAATGTAGTAAATAAATGATAACTTGAATGTGATTAGTTGCTGTGGGCAAAATCTCCACTTATTCAAACCCGCAGTTTAGTAAATATAACCCTTAGTGTGTCCTCATCCATATATTATGTAAGCATTTCATGTCTATTCTGTTTTCTTTAACTGCTCTTTTCAAATTTGGTTTTAATCTGGTTACTTGCACCCTCTACTTATTGATACCTTATAGTTTTTGTGTCCTTAACTTGAAAAATCAAAGAAAACCATGGCAGGATACATAAAACCAGAGATAATAGTATATAAAAAATACATTTTTATTGTCTCAATAAATATAATACATAGACCTCATATATTGGTAATTGAAACCAAACGGGGTTCAACAGACGAAATGTGTCAAATATTCTACACTGGGATCACTATTTTAGTTATCTGATATTGGACTCATTTTTTGTTTACACTGGTACCAATTTGTTTCCCTCCAGGATTTATGTGCCCTGATTGATCTAATTGGAACTTGCTACCAATGCTGAAACCAATCTCTACTTTTTTTGCTTGTGATGTCCTACTCCCCTTTGCTATTACTAACATCACTGATGGTGAGGAAACATACCTCTGTGCTTCTGGGTAATGTTCTCCGACAGTTGTGTTCAGAGCACCTGGCCGGAGTCATAAGCTGAGAGCTGCAGCATTGGAACCACTGAGACAATTCAGTGAGTTATATAATTTATTTCCTATGTAAATTATTTGTCAGTGACATTCCATCACCATCTGGACTGTGGAATACCATTACATTGATTGCTATATACCTTTCAACTTATTTGCTGGATATTTTGGAGGGATTTTATTGTGCTTATATCTTTATATGAACTACCATATATTTACTAGCGTTACATGAACATGCTCATCAATTTAGTCCATTTATAGATATAATTTGTGATTCCATTTATACAGCTTTTAGTCCCAGTTTTTTTTAAATGTTTGGTTTCAATTACCAATTTCCCAAATTTATGAGGCCTATGTATTATATTTGTTGAGACAATAAAAATATATTTTTTTATATACTATTATGTCTGGCTTTAAGTATCCTGCCAGGGGTTCCTTTAATTTTGCAAGTTAAGGACACACCTATATATATCACTGTTCAGTGCTGCCTTTTCTTTTTTTGGGGATTTGTGGTTGTTTTTGATTAGATGCTAGCAACTGGCACTGCTTTGCAGCTGCAATTTGTGCTTATTTGGTGTGGTGCAGCCCAGCACAGGATTCCTTTTTCATTTTTGTTCTTGTCGCACTATATAGTTTTTGATATAATTGTTATCCTGCCTGCTAGAATTTTACCGGCTAATTGAATTAAGATAATAATATACTTCCATGCTAAAAAATGAATGGCATGCAACTCGTATATGCAATTCATCTTTCGTGCTCAAATTGTTTCACCCTTTGTTTATTTTTTATAGTATACACTTTTCTTCATGTTACTTACTGATGTTGGTTTACCCCAAAAACCAATCCTGCTCACCTAGCCTTTGTACATGGTGAATGCTAAGTCCACCATGATACTACAAGGGGACAGTTTCTCTTTTAGCCCCACCTGGGCAGGAGATTCTTTATCTTTACCTTGGTTAATACAGTTCAGGTTTTTTATATTTGGCTGCCTTTCCATTTGCTTCCCATCTCCTCTCCCTTCCTTTCACTTTTTCACCCATCATTCTGTGTCCGTCTCTTCCCAAA
Source organism: Mixophyes australis (assembly GCA_036250195.1). Lineage (NCBI taxonomy): Eukaryota > Metazoa > Chordata > Amphibia > Anura > Limnodynastidae > Mixophyes > Mixophyes australis. Next base: position 16,972,365 of record JAVHZZ010000003.1, on the reverse strand, counting down.
GATCATTGGACTTTGCACACTTGTCTGGAGAACCTGATCCTCTACAGTAGCTACAGCAATGAAATCTCCTGGTTTTTTTCTACTCCATGATGACCTCAACTAAAGATAGATTAAAGAGTATCTCTCCTAATGTTAAAGGGTTGAATATTCCTGAGAAATACCCTAGATTGCTACACTCTTTTCACATGGGAAAAAAATATCACTTAAATATTGTAGTTATAATTTGGAAGGAAAAACAAAAGGAGTTGCAATCATTTTTTCAAAGCGTTTCCGACTCACTTCACCTGTCTCTGTCCAGCTGGAAGAAGGGAGAGGGACTCTGGTAAAAAGGAAAATTATTGATCAAATGAACACGTATGCCAATCTCGAAATACTCAATCTCTATACTTTGAATCGTGGTCAACCTTCTTTCATAGCCCGTAAATTGGGCAGGATTACCCTTCAGCAGAAAGGCATATTAGTAGAGGGAGGAGACTTTAATTGGGCTCTTGATCCACTCATAGACTCCTCAAGTTCAGCAAATAGGGTTTCACAACAAAATACTACAAAGGTGAGACAGATGTTCCATGACCACCAGTTGGCTAACACTTGGATATTCACCAAACCAGATGTAAAAGTTTATACTTATTATTAAATGGACAGTCCACTTATAGCAGAATTTACTATTTCTTTGTAGGACAAACATCTTCATCTCCTGTCTGATGCCAAGATAGGACAAATTACATGGTCCGAACATGCACCTATCTATCAATACATCCATAGTTAATCCTCCTCATAGTGACTAGGCATGGCATATTAAAAATAATATCAAGATATTTATTATAAGTCCCAATTGGATGAGGTCCTTATGGAATACATATCTCTTAATGTTAATGGTGAAACTTCCAAAATCGCTGTATGGGAGGCCTATAAATGTGTAATAAGGGGGAGAAGTATTCAGTTGTGAACATTCCTCAAAAAGTGAAACGGGGCCTGAAAAATGCCACTACTCCAGAATATTAAAAATCTTGAGATGGGTCATAAGGGCACCATGTCCCAGTCAATATATGAATTGAAGGAGACAAGGGCATCCATGAACAAATTATTGGATGACGGAACAAAAATGGTCTTTCGAAAATGTAGAGATAGTTATTTTTGACAATAAGCCAGGCAAATTGTTAGCTAGACCTTTCAGATCCCAAAGAACCTTAATTTACATCCATTCAATCAAATATTCATTTGGTGGAGTTCATTATTTGGACAGGAAGATTTGTAAGGTTTTCCATTAATTTATACAAAGCTATATAAAATTTTAGCCCCCTTCTTTCAGGAAGGCCTGCAATCGAGGAAATACAAAATAACCCAATATCTCCAAAACTGAGGCTTCCCTCAGATCTCAGGAGATGCAGGGATCTTTAGACCAACTCTTTATTATCCAAGAATTGGAAGATTCCATTAAGCCATCCCCCATGGTAAAAGTCATGGTCCTGATGGATTTGGTCATATAGATTTTTATCTGTCCATAGAAGTCACCTTAGCAGTAGGAGATAAATTTCACAAGCTCTGCCATTTGGTTTCAATGGCTAGAATTCAAAAACACTCCCACTTATCAATCCTACGTTATATTTAATTTCATTATATTTATGGCCCTAGATCATTGTTAGTTATTGATAGTTAATTATTATTTAATATAGGCTTCAACCAGTAAAAAAATGAATACATTTATTATAGTAATAATCAAAGTTTGATGAATTTTTTTACATTGACAGACATGCTTTCAAAACATATTAGGTTCTTCATCCCACTGAAGTACATGTAAAATGAGAGAAAATTTAAAATAAAAAATACAGACAGTTACTACTTCAGTTTAGACACCCTATTCCCATGTGGCAAGCACTGGTAATAAGTGCATAAAATAAATTACGTCACAATTATTTTTCTCACAAGTTAAAGAATTATTCAACAATACATTTTGGACCTCATTTAGAGTTGGACGCAAAGTCCGTTTTAGGCGCATCCAACAAAAAAACACTACCACGCATTTGCAGAAAGCACCAAATCCGCCTGCATCTTGGACGCAATTAACACTTGCAATAGCTTGCGACTCACTACGAGAGAATGGGAGGAACACGGATTTGTGAAGGCGTGATCATATAAATACATCCTAGTCGCAGTGAGGCGCAGACGCAACAGACGTCAAAACAGGGCTAAAGCTGTGCATCAGGAATTAGGTGGCACAAGCATTAGCTAGCTGCAGGAACTGCTCGCAGCTCGATAGGGTATTAAGAGTGGGACGCAACTGGGGTTGCTTGCAACTCGTAATACCCTACTAAGCTGCGGCACACTCCCACTCCTGCACTTCTTAAACGGACTTTGCGTCCGACTCTAAATGAGGACCTTTATGAATATTCAATGTGTAACTGGCATCGCTAACACATGGAGTGGGTTTATTTGAGTCAAAAAGAGCAACAAGGCACATGACCCCATGGAGAAAATGTGCCACATCTTGTTACATTATAAAGTGTATATGTAAGGTGAGAAGGTCTGAATATACTATAAATACATTGCTTGTTGTATGGTTACTGCTACATTGAACTTTTTGGCTCAAACATTGTTGTGAGCAGCAAACCTACAATATCCCTTTAGGTACAGAACACTTCCTTATATTACATATGGATCAAAAGGGAACATTAGAGATTAAGATAAAACACAGCTTACAACAAAAAGTTATATATGGAAGAAAAACACCACCTCTTTTATCATAACACAAAGTGGATGCAGTTATTCTAAACACAGAGACGTAACACTCCATTGCTGGAACCCATAGCAAAATATGTAATGGGTGCGACGATGTTAGTGCATCCTCCCAAGACCTCTGCTCTTCTACACAATGATGCCCAAATGGACTTTAAGTTCTGGAATTCAAAGCTCAAATTGGGCTTCACTGCACATGACCCGGGCCCTGCACTGCTCAAAAGGGCTGAACTAAATACTTAGAATCAGAAAGACTAGCAACACTGTGCCTCTTTTACTCTCAGGATCTAGGGCCTGATTCATTAAGGGTCTTAAATGAAGAGGATTCTTATTTCAGTCTCCTGGACAAAACCCTGTTACAATACAAGGGGTGCAAATGAGTGTTCTGTTTTGCAGATAAGTTAAACACTGACTGTTTTTTCATGTAGCACACACATATCAACTTTAAATTTCAGTGTACAAATAAGCTATCAAGTATTTGTGTGCTACATGAAAAAATAGTCAGTATTTAACTTATGTGCAAAACAGAATACTATATTGCACCCCTCGCATTGTAACATGGTTTTGTCCAGGAGACTGAAATAAGAATCCTCTTCATTTAAGATCCTTAATGAATCAGGCCCCTAGTTGCCGCACCCCTGCAAAGGCCTGTAGTTCCACCACTGTCTAGATGTAGTAGACAAGACATACTTTTTTAGGCAGCAATGAAGGAACTTATCCATAGAGAGCTGTGTTAGGGCTCTAACAATATTTATCGTGTTTTCATTAGTGTTATGGTTTTTGCCAAAGGAGAACCTCTGTATAATGTACCAAATGTTTTTAAAACTCCAGAAGACAAAATATTATAACATAGGCAGGTGGTTTAGCTTTAGAATAAGGACAGCTAAAAGATGTAATTACACTATTATAGTCCTACCCACTGAAACAACTAAAGGCCATGCACATAATAAAACTAGCCAAAAAAGGCATCACTTATATGACTGTTGTATTTACAAGCTGTGATACTGTGTCTATGTACTTACTTTATGTGTTCTTGCGTATTGTGTAGACAGAGCTTTTGCCAATCTCATGCGGCCAGTCTTCCATTTGCATTAGTTAATAAACAAAACTGAAACAGTAGGCACAGAGCAGGTCTAGCGAACACAGTTCATATAGTTTTGCAGAGTAGAGAGGTCGGCTGCTTACATATCTGGACATGTTGTGTAGAAGGGAAGTGGAAAAACTGGAACACTGGATTTCTTCAAGCGTCCTGGCAGTTGTGAACATTATAGGGCTGCATGTTAATGGGTTTATAGTGGCGGTAAATCTCATGGACATGAGAACAGGTAGAACTTTGAAACCTATTGATAGAATCTTGCTCAGCCTTGGCTTGTGTCAGCTATGCCTGCAGACTTTATTAATCATTGTAACTCTTCAATGTTTTGCTTTACTCAGTGACATTCCACTTGATACACACAATATTGTATCTTCTGCCATTTATAAATCCCTGGAGTATTGTAGCTTCTGGTTTACGGCTTGGCTGTGCTTTCTCTACAGTGTGAAAATCGTCAATTGTAAAATCCGAATGTTCCTGGCTCTTAAAGTGAGAATCCCACAGATGGTTCTTCCTGCGATTCTGGGTTCACTAATCATAGCTGTGATTTCTGGCTGCCTGTTTGCTTGGCGTTTTAAGGTGACACATGGAAACCCTTTATCAAGAAACATAAGCTCTGACCTTGAATTTGACGTTGTTTTACATCCTTTTGTCTTTGGACACTTTCTGCCGTTTTCCATCATCGCTATTTCGTCTTTGTTTTTGCTCTATACTCTCATCAATCACGTCCGCAGACTAAAACAGAGCAGCTCCAGCTTCACATTCAACAGGATGGATTTCTACCTCTCCTCTATTAGATATTTGATCCTATTATTTTTAGTTTCTGCTTTAAAATTAACTTCAGCCATCAGTTTAGGTTTAGTTTATTTGAATAGCTTTTTACATGTTTTATTTAAATTAATTTCATTTATCTACCCTACATTCCAAGCCTTTGTTGTCTGTTTAGGGAATTCAAAGCTTAGACAAGCATGTTGCAAAGTGGTGGTCTGGATAAAACAGTGCCTGACAATTAAACAGGCCATTCATAGTAATATAGAAACAATACATCAATAATCATTCTACAAAAAGTATGGGCAATTATGCTTCTTAATGCTACAAAGCATAATAGCTATTTGATTACCACATTACCTAATGAGAACATTTATTTTTGAGTCTAAGGGCCAGATTTACTAAACTGCAGGCTGGAAAATTTGGAGATGTTGCCTATAGCAACCAATCAGATTCTAGTTCTCATTTATTTAGAACATTCTACAAAATGATAGCTAGAATCTGATTGGTTGCTATAGGCAACATCTCCAATTTTTCAAACCCGCAGTTTAGTAAATCTGGCCCTAAATGGCTTTGTTAAACATGAAATGATTTGCAGCTAATAACCAATGATAGCAAAGAATACAATGCACTCATTCTAAGCTGTAGTCTAATTTTAAGCATTAAAATAAGAGTTTTCATTGAATATGCTTTCGTTAAAAAAGAATAAATTAGAAAAAACTAATTTGGTCATTACAAGTTAAATAGACAATAAAAAAGAGAGGACATCTACTGCCATAGATATAATATAATCCCTCATATCCTGTTCTCTATGACAGTGGCATGCTGATATGTAACACAATTTGAATACAGAAGAAATGACACAGGTTTAATGCATTAAATGTAACATGTTTTGTTATAATGTTAATAAACATTGGCCCAGTTTCAGGATCTGCACTTAGGGTGTGGAACATTCTTTAAGAACTCTAAAGGGTAACTGAGGATTTGAAAAGGTGGAGATCTTGCCTATAGCAACCAATCAGATTCTAGTTATCATTTGCTTTATACATTCTACAACATGACAGCTTGAATGTGATTGGTTGCTACAGGCAACATCTCCACTTTTTCAAACCCACAGTTTAGTAGATTTAACCCCAAAGATCTATGAGGAACATCTCACATGACTTTGAGAAGTTTGTTATTGCTGTCGATGTCCAGTGTAATCATCATTGCCAGCACTGTAAATATTTTAGTCTTAATTGTAATTGGTTTTATTGTAGCCTCATGGACTGTTTTTCTGGCAAAAATCTAAAATCATGTTGATGCTATTATGTTGACCCTTCATCTCTCATTTTTCTTTCTACAATTTACCTCTAGCATCTTCACTTAATTCTACAGACTAAATTATTTTGTCAGGAATAATTTTAGCCAGATGTACAATATTGTCCACGACTTGGATACTTTTTCAGTCTTTGTTGGCAAAGTTCATCTATGTCTTGTGCAGTAGGAAGACCGCCATTTTTAAACACTTTAACTTTATCAAGATTATATTAAGCAATCCACCACTTGCAGTGTACATCATCTTACCATCTTTGTTTGTATCTTGTGTTTTTGTATTTTTGCTTGCTTTAATAATAAACATGCATGGATGAAAGGTTTCATAATTTCAGAAGGAATCATTCAGTAGAATGAAGTAATGAAGAATTGTAAAACATAGTACATGTTTGCTTTTTAATTGCTTCATAATTGTTCACTTTTTTTTGTGTAGCTAATAAAGAATAATATTACAAACTTTAAAACCACCCATCATGTTTGGTAGTCATAATTTCGAAGGTGGAAATACAGATGGAAATATGAACCTACACAAAAATACCGACAGTCTAAATACCAACATGTATAAAATACAGTGAAAATGTCGACAGTCACAATGCCGACATTAGAACAGCTATACAGCCACTCGACCTGCCGGTTATAAACAGTGATAAGTAAATGGTAAAAAAAAGTATACCCCCTCTCATTGCAGGAGGAAAATTTGGGGGGACAAGCAGCATGGCTTCCTCCAACCAGCCCTAGACTTTTCCAGCAGGGGCTGGTGAAACCATAGCAGGTGAACCCGCAGAAGGGATCCCCTTGCCAAGATACCAACCAGCCCAAGGCTGGGTTCCCTAGAGAGTTGGGGTCCACAAAAAAATGTGAGCCCCATCCCTAGGGGTATCCAGCCCAGTGCTGACAACACTAGGGGCTAGATTTATTAAACTGCGGGTTTGAAAAAGTGGAGATGTTGCCTATAGCACCTAATCAGATTCTAGGTGTCATTTTGTAGAATGTACTAAATAAATGACAGCTAGAATCTGATTGGTTGCTATAGGCAACATCTCCACTTTTTCAAACCCACAGTTTAGTAAATATACCCCTGTTTGGAGGCTTCTGGGGTACCTCTTTGGTAAGTTGGCTCTCAATTTAAAAACACATATGTATGGCCCAAATATATGGGACTCTCATTGTTTAGAGTAGGACCATCCTATTAGCAAAAGCGCCTTGGCGTGGCAGATGGCTTAAACATACATTTGCAAATGTGTGCAACAAAGACTTTTGCATTTTTATCTACAGTAGAAATGGCAGATCTGTTGCTGGCTATAGCAGTGTGCTGGGGGAAAAAATGTTGTGTGTATGTTCCTTGTAGGATAACCCCACCCTTTCAAGCACCTGTTATGGCCTATAAATTGATTTGAGCAGCTTCCACTTTTGTATTTGTAATATTTTACATTGGTAAACTACTGGTACCAGCAAGTTATGGCTGCCGGGAAGTGCTGGTACTTGGGGAACCAGAAATGCCAGCATGCCCTGACACACAGAGCCAGCTGTGTACTCTAGAGCACCAATGTAAAATGTAAATAAGAGTCACCCCTCGTTAAAACCACAAAATTATATTAAAAAATAAAAAATCCCATTCAGAAATTATCAAATCTGTTCTTCTTTATTTTTCAGTTGTGTAAATTTTTAATCCAAAATGATTTTTGGAAAAAAATAACCCCAAAAAATATTCCAAGTGTTGAAAAAAAAATCCTCCGTTTGGCAGCTTGATCCCCAAAATAATCCACCTGAACATGCTTGGCAAAACAAAACAAAGTGTTCTCGAGATGCCGCAACATCTTCAACCTGCAGCAGAATGAAATTCTAACATTCGGCAGGTCAATTTATAACCTGAAGCTAGCGTTTCTGATAGCGTGGGAATGCTGACTTCAGTGATGCTTTCCCACACTGTAGAGACACTTTTTATTTATTTCTTGTTATAACTGTTTACTGCTGCTGGAGTTGCTATTTTAATTCCGGCATTCGTATTTAGATTGTAAGTATTTTCTCCATGTCTGAATTTAGACTGTTAGTATTTTCTCCATGGCGATATTTAGACTATAGGTATTTTCTCCATGTTGGTATCCCATAGGAGCACCTAACGCAAATTAGGCTAAGTTTGGAAGCCTGAAACTAGTGATTTCTGGGACTATTTTTATAGTATTGGAACTAGCTGACTGTAACTATAATAGCTGGATGGTATCAGTTAATCAGTACATAGATTGGGACAAAGAGGGCTCCAACAAAGCTGAGAGTAGGATGGTACCACTTGCTGCTATTAACGCAACTGAACAAGTTTAATGCATCTCTGTCACTCACCAGTGACCCCCACAAGGAGGTATGGACTTGGTTTTAAGGAGAGCGCAAGTCGCAGTTCTTCAGTCATCAGCAAAGTAGTAGATGAAATAGAATAGTCAAACGATCTGAGTCAGAGCCAGTTGGTATGCGAGGTACAATGGAGGACCAGAGAATGGTCACAGAAGCCAGGAATCAAACCAAAGGATCAGTATGAGCCAAAACTTCAGTCCAGAGAGAGGTCAGGAGACAGGCAGCATCAAAAGTCAAATATGCAGCAGCAAGGAAGCAGGTGCAGGAGAAAACGCTGCAGATAGGGCGAGACCTAATACTCTGGCACCCTAATGGTGCCAGAGACTCTATTTATAGAGGCAGAGTTGACCTAATTGACCAGAGTTAATTGGGGTGGTCAGCATGTGACTGACCACCAACATTGATTCCTACGCAATATCCCGACTACTGCCAGGCTGAATAGAAGGGTAGAGTCCAGTTTCTAGGTAACAGGAAACACCCAGGCAGGAAGAGGCAGGCGTCCGTCCCTGCACAATGTAGCAAGTGCAGGGATGGTGCCTCTCCACCTTTCCACGCTTGGAAATAGTTGACAGCATGTGTCTTTAGAAAATCAGTCAAAAGGCATGAGGCATGAAGATCCTTCTTATCGACCCATGTTCTCTCTTCAGGGCCATAACCCTTCCAAGGAGCCAAAAACTGTGTCTTACCATCAAGAGTACGAGATCTTAGAATTTGTTCAATCTAGAATTCCTCCTTTGAATCCGTTTTAATAGGAGGATAAGCAGAGGGTTCCTTAAAAAACGAATTAAGATCCAGAGGTTTCAATAATGAGATGTGAAAACAATTGTGAATCCTCAGAGTAGAAGGCAGATGGAGTTTATAGGAGACAGGGTTAATAACATGAGAAATACGAAAAGTACCAATGAAACGTGGTGCCAGTTTCATCGAAGGAACTTGAAGCTTTAAGTTGCGAGTAGAGTACCACACTCAATCTCCAACTTGGAGTACAGGAAGATTACTATGTTGATGGTCAGCATAGTGTTTATATCAGCAGTGACTGTGAGACTAGCTTGAACTTGGGTCCAGATCTGAGAAAAGTCACAAACCAAATTATAAACTGCAGGAACAGAGGAGTCAGGAAGGTTAGAAAGGGTAGGTAGAACAGGATATCTACCAAAAACAGTAAAAAATGGAGAAGCTTCACTGGACTTGTGTTAGTGATTATTATGTAAAAATTCGGCCCAGGAAAGATGGCCACTCCAAGAAGATTGATGCTCAGAGGAATAGTAGCAAAAGAAAAGAACTCCGGGGGTAAATGTATTGAAAGGCGATTTTTGCAAATTGATGATATTCAGCGACTTTAACAGCTAAATTTAAAATGGCTCATTTGTCTAGAGACAAATTGTACCCCACGATCCTAGATAATTTTGAGTGGACAACCATGGAGACAAAATATGTTCTTTATAAACAAAAGGGACAGTTCAGAGGCAGATGGTAGTCCTTTTAAAGGCACAAAATGTGCCATTTTAGAAAAACGGTCAGCCATGACCCAGATGTTATTACAACCATGACTTTCAGGTGGATCTGTGATAAAGTCCATAGTAATACTGGACCAGGGGGAATCAGTAACAGGAAAAGGGAGAAGAAGACCAGGAGGAAGTTGCTTGGAGGCCTTGTGTCGAGCACAAACATTGCAGGCCTGTATGTATTTAGAAACATATGCAGCCAGAGAAGGCCACCAGTAATAACGGGACAGAAGGGCTATGGTCTTCTTGACCCCAGTGTGTCCTGCAAATTAGGAGTCATGAGCGCACTTTAGGACCCTAGCATGGAGATCAGGGTTTACAAAAGAGCGGCCAGTCGGAGGAGATTTAGCTGCAGACCACATCAGGGCCAAGACTTTGACTGGACTGGTCTATACTCTGTAGGAGAGAGGGTATTAGTATTATCAAATAATCTTGAAAGGGTGTCTGCTCTGGAATACTTTGTACCAGGACGATAGGTCAAGATTAATTGAAATTCTGAAAAGAATAAGGACCTACGGGTTTGTCGAGTTTTGACACATTTTGCAGATTGAATGACATTCTTGTGGTCTGTGAAGACAGCAACGGGACATTGAGCCCCTTTTAGGAGATTTCTCCATTCTTCCAATCTTAATTGCCAAGAGTCCCTTGTCCCCAATGCCATAATTAACCCCGCAAATGGAAAATTTTTGGAGAGAAATCTGCACGAAATAAAGGCTGTAGAGGAAGTCTTCTACAATAGCACTGCCCCTATGTATACAGTAGAAGTGAGTAGAAGAGTCAACCTCAAGGAAAAAAGGTTTATGCTAGTCAGGTTGCTTGAGAACTGAGGCATCAGTGAAGGCTCTTTCTAGCGTATTAGTGGCAGAAACTGCCCCCCGAGGTCAGTCTTGGACTGTTCCCCCTTAGGAGTCAGAAAGGTGATGGGTACAATAAGGGTGGAGAATCCTTAAATAAATTGGAGGTAGTAGTAAGTGAAGCCAATAAAATGCTGTGTAGTTTTCAGTTTGATGGGTAGAGGCAAGCTAAGAATTGCCTCCACTTTCTTAGAGTCTATTTGGAGACCAGAACCAGAGACCAAATACAGTAGGAAGGATACTTGAAGAAGCTCAAAGGGCATTTCTCTAGCTTAGAATAAAGGTCATTTTTTTTTAGTAAGGAGAGTACCTACTTCACATGATCTTGGTGAGTAGAGAGATTCTGAGAAAATATCATCAAGTTAGACTTGATAAAGAAGATTCCAGATAATCTCAATAACAAACTCTTGGAAGACCACTGGGGCATTGCAGAGGCCAAAGGGCATCACAAGGTACTCCTAGTGCCTGTAACGAGTGTCGATTGCAGTCTTCCACTTGTCATCTTGTACGACACAAATTAAATTATAAGCGCTTGTACGATCCAGTTCAGAGATGAGGGGAAAAGGATAACAATTTTTGATACTGATGGCATTCAATTTACAGTAGTTTATACTGGGTCTTAGAGTGCCATCTTTCTTTTTGACAAAGAAGAAGCCAGCACCCCTGGAGGATGAGGATTTCAAATAAATGCCAGAAGGAGATTCTATGAGATGTTTTCAGACATGGCTTGTGCATCAAGTAAAGACAATGGATACACTCTGCCTCTGGGAGTATTCTTTCCTGGGATCAGATCAATGGGACAATCCCAAAGGCGATGAGGATGTAGACTCTCAGAGGCGATCTTGCTGAAAATGTTGAGGAATTTGGAATAGGTTTTGGGAAAAGCCATTTGAGAGGGCAGAACAGGCTATCAGAGATCTGTGAATAGGTACCGCAGGTAAGCAGTGTTTACTGCATAAGAAACTCCAAGAAATGACTTAGGCTCGACACCGTTCAAAGTGAGGGGAATGGGTCCTGAGTCAGGGTAACCCCAGGATGATCCAATTAACAGATTATGGAAGGATTAGGAACTTGTTCCATATAGCATGAAGAACTCCTAACTGCAACTGAACTGGATCACAGACAAAGGTAATGGAACTGTTGAGACCTGATTACTGTCAACTGCGGTCAACGCCAGTGGTTGTGGCAAAGAGTAAGAGGTTAATTGAAGCTTGGTAGCTAAAGCGGCCAAAATGAAGTTCCCAGCAGATCCAGAGATTCAGGCAATTTGAAGGGACCATTTGATGATAACAGGGTGACAGGAAATTAGAATCTTTCAGCGAACATGGAGTATGGGACTTGGATCTTAGGATGGCCCCCTGTCAACACCAAGGACGAGGCATTTCTCAGCCTCTTAGTACAGGAGGAATGCAGCTTCTCAGCAGTAAATGCAAAGATGGTTCTTAATGCAGCAATTCCGCTCTTCCTGGATGAGATGAGACTGGCCAATCTGCATAGATTCTATCCAGCAGGGACAGGAGACTGAAAATGAGGAGCCAAGCGGGGAGACGTTTCAGACCCGATCTCGTTCTTGGGTGCATTCCCTATGGTAGATATCCACTATGATGCAAAGCGAGCAAGCTCATCCAAGCTAGCGGGTAGATCGCAGGAAGCCCAAAAATCCTTAATATGGTTGGATAGACCTTGCCAGAAGGTAGCTATTATTGCTTTGTTATTCCATTTATGTTCTCTAGCTAAGGTCGGGAACTAAACCGCATATTGTCCTGCAGGAAGAAATCTCTGGCAGAGGGTTAAGAGGCTGGAAGTAGCTGAGGAAACACGCCCGGGCTAGTTGAAAATTTTCAATCAAAAAGGAATTCTGGAGAACCAGGTTGTCACGTTCCCACAGAGGAGAGGCCCAGACAAGAGCTTAACCAGTGAGGAGGGAAATAATGTAAGCCACCTTAGTTCTCTCAGATCCAAAGTTTTCTGGGGTTAATTTGAAATGAATGGTGCACAACAAATTTTTGGAACAGTCAACATACTTCTCCAGCGGAGGGATATGAAGACCTCTAGAACAGGCAGTGCTAAAGGAGGAAGTGGGAACTGAGGAGGATGCCGTCATGGTAGGGGCTTGTTGTTGGGAAGACAAAGAGTTCTGGAGGGAGTCTAAGCGAAAGACTACTCTTTGGATGTACTGTAATAACTGTGCCTGGTTAGATTCTTGTGGTCGACTCACTGAGCCAAATGTAGCAGCTGATCGTGGACAGACAGCTCACCTTGTCTATCCATAGTGTTAGAGTATACTGTCACAAAGCTGAGAGTAGGAAGGGGCCACTTGCTGGTATTGATGCAACTGGACAAAGAGACACAGACTCTAATGCACCCCTGGTATTCTCCAAGGACCCCTGCAAGGAGGTATGAACTTGGCTGCAAGGATTGCACAGGTCGCTGTTCTTCAGGTCAGTCACCAGCGAAGTGATAGATGAAATCAAACAGTCAAATGACAGTCAGAGCCAGCCGGTATGCGAGGTACAAGGGAATTCCAGAGAATGGTCAGGGAAGCAAGTAATCAAACCAGAAATTGCAGTCCAGAGAGAGGTCAGGATATAAGCCGGGTCAAAAGCCAAATATGCAGGAGCAATAAGCAGGTGCAGGAGAAAATGCTGGAGCTAGGGTGAGACCAAATAATCTGGCATCTAATGGTGCCAGAGACCCCTTTTTAATAAGGCAGAAAAGGACTGATTGGCCAGGGTTTATTGGGGTGGTGGGAACATCGCTATGCAAGGGGACGCACGCCTACTGAGCATGCACCTGACCACTGCCGGACTGGACAGAAGGGTAGTGTCTCGTTGCTAGGCAATGTGACACGCCTGGCAGGAACATGTAGGCAACCGAACCTGCACAGTGGAAGAAGTGTGGGGATGGCACCTGACAAGGGCATTTCTTCCAAGACGAGTATTCTTAGGCCTAAATGATAACAATAAATGGCCCCTCTGGTAGAATATGTGGAAATCTCTATGGATTACACTACTTGGACAAATTTTGTGTACATCACTCTTACAGAATGACAACATTTTGAATATTTCATTTGTATCTGTAAACAAATACTGCTTTTTGTTTTTATATTTAATACAAGGTTCAAACCTAAGTATCACATTTCAATTAACTTAAAGACCTGTACACTCTCTGATGTTACACATACACACTCATTTTTCTTAGACCACATTGAGTGATCTTTGGCCTATATTGCCATGCCTACACAATCAAACATGTTTGTCAGCTGGGATAAGATGTTACATTTATTTACTTTCATGTCGGCATGTTGGCTGTCTGTTATTTTTCAAAAATGTAATTATGAAACCAAACATCAACATGTACGTTGTGGAAAAATTACAAACCGCACAGAAATCTACACAAATATTATTTGTTAACCTCTACAACAGACATTTGTCTACACATTTTCCCAACATTGCCCATTAACAACATAATATTTTCATAAATAAATCTACTTTCATTGTTTTAAATTGTAAGAGTCAACATTCTATTACAGTAATATGTCTATTTTCATGGTATAAAAATAACTCCTGTTATTATACTACATTTGAAAAAATAAATCACAGCAGTTGTGCACAATTAGGTGTTTGTTAATATTTTTCTGCTTTTTAGAAAAAAATAAATCACATCAGTATGTAATATACAACATGCAGCATAGTTCACATTGGTCAAAATGTGTTAGGGTTATATAGCTTTGAAATAACCTTGTTAAAAATGTACAAAGGGGATGGGCAGAATAATATTGATCTATGCCAATTTTCCTGTACTATTTGTTACAATTTTAATACAATTTTTTTTTTTTTATTATTAATAATAACAATAATTATTATTATATATTAGAATTTTACAATAACAGGTGTTTATATACATATCACAATTTAATTTGTTATTAGTTGTGGTGGATTATAAGAATCACAGATTATATTAAATAGTACATTAACAAATCAGCTATGAGGTTTATTTATTTGCCGTATTTTAAAACCCTACACCTTAAAATAAATTCCTAAGTTATGGCTCCGAATCCTCAGACGCATTCTAGCGAGGAGCTTGGGCTGCCTCCTTCACTGTCTTTTTTAATTGGCTGAGGGAGCGTCTTGTGCCGAGGGATCATTGCAGACACAATTTTGCCCTGCCTTTTAGGGCATTAGTGGCAGGTACCTCACTGCAGTGGTCCTTTGTTTCTGTCAGGAGCTGCAACTGAATGAAGCTATTCAATATGTGCAATGCTAATTTGTTTACTTTGACCTGTAAACACACTCCTTGCTGTCACAACATCTGAGACAGTGCCCTGATATGTGTCTATATGTAAGAAAATATATTTTTATTACAGAACAGTGATTGCCAATTTCAAACATTTATGTTGTTTTAAATGATTTTTAGTACGGTAGTGAAGCTCAAATTTTTGTTTGAATGGTATATAAAAAAGATCAAGTCATGCAAGCAACGCCGATGAAACAATTGAAAGAAAACAAAGAATTAAAGATTGCATTGTAATTGTACTACAGTTTATTCGGTTAAAACAAGTGACATTTCTTAATCGTGGCAAAGACATGTCCTTGTTTAAACCCAAAAACATCAGCAGGGATGAAAAGACAAAACTAGACTCTTGCACAATTCCAAAAACAAAGATGTATTTTTCAATGTTGTTTGGAGTAGTGAATATCTCATGATTCTAAACATACACAAAAGGATCAGAGTAGAGACATTAACATTCTAAAATAAATAATCACCGGCTAAGTTTGTATACATTCATTTTAATAGTGAAATACACAATCGCTATTAATCCAAGCAATGAAGGAAGCTATTATCCAATCAGAAGCAACTAGGAAGAGGTGCCGCCCAACAGAAACATCGGTGTAAATTTGCACCAGCAATGAGGCTCCTGAAAGGAGAATCTGTGTCTGTGTCCAGGTCTACCACAGTCGCCATTACACAAACACGCCCTTACCCTTACTGTACTCGGGCCTATGCTTGCCCATCTGTTCCTTCACCCGTTCCACCTCTCCAGTTATATAGCAGAGCATTTGTGTGATGATACCAGCTCTTCATATAATACCATAGTGTATGTTGTTTTGTGTGCATTTGCTGCATGAAATTGTAAAACAGAGGTACATCATCATCATCATTATCATTTATTTATAAAGCGCCAGCAAATTCCGTAGCGCTTTACAATTGGGAACAAACATTAATAAAACAATACTGGGTAATACATACAGACAGAGAGGTAAGAGAACCCTTCTCGCATACATCCAACTCTGCATGAACCCTTAGGGCTAGATTTACTAAACTGTGGGTTTGAAAAGGTGGAAATGTTGCCTATAGCAACCAATTGGATTCTAGCTGTCATTTTGTAGAAATTACTAAATAAATGATAGCTAGAATCTGATTGGTTGCTATAGGCAACATCTCCACTTTATCAAACCAGCAGTTTAGTAAATATACCCCTTAGTGTGTGTGAAAGTAGTTTATGAAAGATTCATCAAATCACATTTTTCATTTTTTGCCTGATTTGTTCTTTTAAAATTCCCATAAATTAAAAAGATATTTATGATACCAAATGCAACAACTATCTGCTCCAAAAGAAATACGAAATATGGATCTGCAGTGTAAGAAATAAATATGTCATTCCTGTTAAAAGCAACATTGTACAAAAATACAAAAAATGGTTTAGCTGAGAACAGGTTAAGGAAATGAAACATTTGAAAACAGATGCACAAATCTTATTAATGTCAAATGAATCATATTTTTAAGTTCCAGGACTGTATGTTCTATTCATATTAATCATAAGTCATGTTCAGTTGATAGTAAAATATGTTAGTAAAATTGGGAGTTTTGCATTTTTCCTCAACCAGAGAAACAGAAGTTGCTGCCAAATAATTTTGCATTTGGAGTCATAAAATATGATTAGCAGATATTACTATATATATCTGTGCATGTACATGTCGTATTCACTAACATAGGAAGTATGGCATTGGAGAAAATTATAAGGACATTAAGAAATTATGTGACCACATGTGTATAATATATGGGTATGATATAGATGTATAATATATGGGTATGATATATGTGTATAATATATGGATGGTGGGATTCAAATAATTTAACAACCGGTTCTCTGCCCTAATGACCATTTTAAGTATACAAAAAGAGATACCGAAAGGTAGTTTAATATTTAATGCATTTAATACTCAAATAATAACAATAAAAGAGGTACACAAGGCTAGATCATGTTATAAGAAAGAGTTTTAAAATAGTAATGAAAAAATATTAAATAATACCTGACAAAAAAACTAAAAAAATATAAAGTACCAACAGTGCAAGTTACATGGCAACACATACATTGAATCAAAATAGGAATTAAATTTAAATATAGGCAATATAGGGGAAAATTATTAAGACATTACACAGACAATAGCAAAGTAATAAACAAAAATTACTATAAAAGCTGCATAATGATAAATTATTTATATCAATATCAAGAGGCAGTTATCTAGTCAAACCCAGGTGTGTGTGTATAAAATATTTCTTTTTTTATGCTGCTATTATCAAGAAAATAATAGTTTGAGTCATGTTATGCCACACAGTAGTGCCCCTATTTCATATAATGCCACAGTAATGCCCTTCTCCCTCACACTGTGCCATGCTGCTTTTACCCCCTTCACACTGTGCCATGCTGCTTTTACCCCTTCACACTGTGCCATGCTGCTTTTTCTCCCCCTTCACCCTGTGCCATGCTGCTTTTACCCCTTTCACACTGTGTCATGCTGCTTTTACCCCCTTCACACTGTGTCATGCTCCTTTTACCCCTTCTCACTGTGTCATGCTGCTTTTACCCCTTCACACTGTGCCATGCTGCTTTTGGCCTTCTTCACACTGTGCCATGCTGCTTTTGCTCCCCCTTCACCCTGAGCCATGCTGCTTTTACCCCTTTCACACTGTGCCATGCTGCTTTTGCCCCTCTTCACACTGTGCCATGCTGCTTTTGCTCCCCCTTCACCCTGTGCCATGCTGCTTTTACCCCTTTCACACTGTGCCATGCTGCTTTTACCCCCTTTACACTGTGTCATGCTCCTTTTACCCCTTCTCACTGTGCCATGCTGCTTTTACCCCTTCACACTGTGCCATGCTGCTTTTACCCCTTCACACTGTGCCATGCTGCTTTTGCTCCCCCTTCACCCTGTGCCATGCTGCTTTTACCCCTTTCACACTGTGAAATGCTGTTTTTACCCCCTTCACACTGTGTCATGCTCCTTTTACCCCTTCTCACTGTGTCATGCTGCTTTTACCCCTTCACACTGTGCCATGCTGCTTTTGCCCCTCTTCACACTGTGCCATGCTGATTTTGCTCCCCCTTCACCCTGTGCCATGCTGCTTTTACCCCTTTCACACTGTGCCATGCTGCTTTTGCCCCTCTTCACACTGTGCCATGCTGCTTTTGCTCCACCTTCACCCTGTGCCATGCTGCTTTTGCCCCTCTTCACACTGTGCCATGCTGCTTTTGCTCCACCTTCACCCTGTGCCATGCTGCTTTTACCCCTTTCACACTGTGCCATGCTGCTTTTACCCCCTTTACACTGTGTCATGCTCCTTTTACCCCTTCTCACTGTGCCATGCTGCTTTTACCCCTTCACACTGTGCCATGCTGCTTTTGCCCCTATTCACACTGTGCCATGCTGCTTTTGCTCCCCCTTCACCCTGTGCCATGCTGCTTTTACCCCTTTCACACTGTGCCATGCTGCTTTTACCCCCTTTACACTGTGTCATGCTCCTTTTACCCCTTCTTACTGTGCCATGCTGCTTTTACCCCTTCACACCATGTCATGCTCCTTTTACCTTCTTCTCACTGTGCCATGCTGCTTTTACCCCTTCACACTGTGCCATGCTGCTTTTGCCCCACTTCGCACTGTGCCATGCTGCTTTTACCCCTTCACACTGTGCCATGCTGCTTTTACCCCCTTCACACTCTGCCATGCTGATTTTAATCCTTCACACTCTGCCATGCTGCTTTTTCTCCCCCTTGCTTCCGTTCCTTCACTTACCTTTTATTTCTTCTCTTTTCTTCTCTGCTTGTATTCCGTCTTCTTGCGTGCTGGCTCCTCTCTGCGCCGCTCTTCACTGAATGTCTGGTGTGGAGTGCCGACACTGCAAACAGGTGAGTATTTCTTTTTTCTCCCCCCACCTTCGAAGAGGGTGGACTCCGGCTGGAGCAACCAGTTCGCCAAACTCACCTTTAAATTAGGTATCGGTTCTGGCGAACCGGTGTGAATCGGCTGAATCCCACCTCTGGGTATGATATATGTAATATTGTAATGTTATGTGAATACTTTATTGTTGTATTACACTATGTTTAACCATCATTGGGGGTCATTTACATCTGGCTGGCACTGTGTTTTTCCTTTCGTTTTGTGATGCCGTAAACAACCTTTGTATCTATGAAACCACATTAGCATTATTGGACTGAGGTATGAAGGACCCATCATGGGAAGCAGGGGGCTACAGAATATTATAAGACTGACGAGATCATGGCCAGCCCATGGAGAGTGTATGGCCAGCACACAGTCATCCACCCACAATAAATTTCGCTGGTATCCCAGTTGGCTAGTCTGGCACTGTGCCTTAGCATTCATTTGCAAGCCAAGAGGCACACAGAATTTCTCATGATGATGTGCAGAACTAGCCATTTCCTATTTTTTTTTTACCTCTGTTACATAGTTGCCTTGAACGTAACATCACCTTTTAGGATACATCATCTGCTATTTGCTCAGCCTAGTGCATAATATGTGCTCAGCTATAGTATTGTTATTATTATTATTATTATTATTCTCATAGATTTGTAAGGCGCCACAGTGCTCTGCAGCGCTGCACAGTAGGGAAAACAGTACATACATAAAATAGGGACTTACAAGGTAGACAATGAAAACAAAATGTATAAAGGACCCTGCTCATTAGAGAGCTTACATTCTAAGTGGAAGATTGCAGAGCTGAAACAAGAGGAGCAATTTTGTCTCAGAGTGGAGATTGGGATAGTTGTGAGGGTGTATTAGTGTGAATAGTGTTACCGGGGTTAAGGTCACCTCTAAAAAAGAGATGGGTTTCCAAAGAGCATCTAAACATTTGAAGGCTGTGGGAAAGTCTGATTGGGCATGGTAGGGAATTCCATAAGTGGGGAGCAGCACGGGATAAGTCTTGTAGGCGAGAGTAAGGGGGGCAGTATAGCTAAAATAGCAATGCATTTGATGTTAGAGAGTACACAAATATGATACTCGAACTGAAGGAAGTTTATTTACTATCCCAAGGTTTTTAGTGAAGTATGAACAACCGTTACATTAAAATAAATATTCATAGACCTGATTTTGTGAGGGGAAATAAAATATAAATGTTCTTTGACTTTAAGTTTTGTAACCCAGCAAACACTGAAATTGCAGACATGAAAGATCTAAAGATGTGATGAATCTTGAGTCTTGTTCTATGCTTTTAAAATTGACACGAGATGAAGTCTATCATTATGTGCTCTCATGATTTATTTAAGCCATAAATTAGGTTAAACTGAACAATATCTTAGGGTAAATGTTTATTTTGCACAGACAGTCCAGAAAGGGGACTGTAGGGGAGCACCTCAATGTAAACTTTATTTTTTTAGCTTGGGGTAATGTTTATGTGTCTCTAATGTGGTCTGCTGTTTTGTAAACCAAATTTTGATTCAAATTCATTAATCCATTATTTCCTTGATGACCAATTCTATTTTACCTAGGACATTTTTATAGAAACATAGATTAGGCTGAGTCCCCCTTAATCCAGAGTTACTGTTTGGGATTGCAGCACCAGAAGGTTTAATGTCCACTCATGTGGCACTAGAAGAGTTAATTCCCGGCAGATAGAGCCCACACTTCAGCCCTCACAGTAGTTCTGTGTGTGTGTTGCAGAAAATTTAGACTTTAAGCTCCAACGAGACTACTTCTCCTCCATCACCACCTGGATGATCGAACACGTCCTCAAATTTATTATTCCAAATAGGAGCTTATCATCTATAATCATACTTATGTCTCCACCCCTCCATGTATCTCACTCACAGTCAACAACATCACTCTTTTCCCTGTTCCCCACATGCGCTGCCTTGTGTCTTCCTTGACTTTATCTTTACCTTTAGCTTTTCCCCTCACATCCATCCCTCTTAGAGTCATGCCACCTCTACCTTTGCAACATCGTCACTAGAGTAACTAAAACCCCGGTCCACTCGCATATTATTTCCCAACTTGACTACTGTAACCTTCTCTTCACTGACATCTCCCACACCTGCCTTTCCCCTCTTCAATCCATCCTTAATGCTTTGGTTAGACTTATCTTCTTTTAAACTTGATGCCCATTGCTTCAAGAATTTAGTTCAAATGGGTCACCCTCACCTACAAGTCCTTATCAATGCTTTCCCTCCATATATCTCTGACACGGTCACTAGATACACCACCAGCACTTCCAGTCTGCTCCACCTCTCCTACTATACAAATAGCAGTTCCAAATACACTTTTGTGATGTCATGACTCCACACTTAGCTCCTGATTAATTATTGACCCTGAATGTCTTGCAAAATGAATATTTTAAACATTATACTTTGAAAATCTATTAATATACAGTTCAAAGGCCAAATTACATCATTTGTTTAGTTATTTACACAGTATAATACCTGTATTTTTTATTACAAAAATTCCCTGACTTATTTGTAGTGAATTGTTCTCTACTAATAATAATGTCTGTGATTGTTTGCTGGCAGTGCATTTAATCATTTTCATCTGTATTTTTTCATACTTCACTGATTCCAAAGTATACAAACTCACATCCATGTTCCTGGACTGAGACAGACCCTTTTGTAGGCCAATGCCCCAACTGAAAGAGTTAATATCAATATGGAAACTCAGTTATATTTGCATCAGACTGTCATGGACCGTCATTCGTTTCTAACCAAATCACCCAGTCCTAATTTTTCATATTCTTCCAAGACTCGTGACTGATGTGATGATTGTTACGTTAAGATTTTTGAATTTTGCTGCTGTCAGTTTTCAATTTGCATCACTCAAAAGGAATGCCTTTATCCTATAAACATATTCACAGTGCAAAATAATAAATAAAAGGTGACTTACATGGTTAATGCCTATCTATCCTTCAAGAAAGGAACAGTGAAGATCATCTGCAGTCAATATGTCTGGGGAAGACTCACTGATAGTTTATGCAGTAGCTTCAGCTGAGTTGTTTTTGAGCTTGATGGTAAATGGCTTTATCACAGTTATCAACCTTATGGACCGGTGCGCCGGTAAAAAACTGAAGCCCTTTGATAAGATATTCTTGAGTCTAGGTATCTCTCGGTTAATCCACACATGTCTTTGCATCTTTAACCTCATCAACCGTGTCTGCAGACTAAGTGTTTATGACATTGATGTTCTCAACTGGATGATGAATACTCTCTATTTGTTCCTAGACTTCTCGAGTCTTTGGTTGGCCATGTGGCTCTGTTTTCTGTACTATGTGAAGGTCGTCATCTTTAAAAGCACCATACTTATTCGTTTGAAATTAAGGATTCCGCAAATTGTACTGTACATGATTTTATCATCTGTGTTCATATCATTCTTTTCTGGATTTGTTTTTGCTTATAATTATGATGAAAGATTTGATATAATGTACCCTGCAAAACAGCAGACCACATCATCAAACAGTAGTATTGGCAAACAAATGCTATACATGGTACCATCATATTTTTTTGGACACTTTTTGCCTTTTATATGTGTCAGTGTTTCATCTTCCTTATTAATTGAAGCTCTTTTAGTTCATGTGAAAAGTATAAAGAGCAGCATTACAAGCTTTACCCCTCCCCGTATGGACGCCCACATATCGGCTATTCGATCTGTATTTCTAGTAGAGTTCACAACAATAATTTACTTGATTTCCACCATTCTACTTCGATTTGACTGCCATGGAAGTTTTTATAAAAGTATCATTTTTATTTTTGTCATTTCCTACCCTACTTTCCACTCACTGGTTCTCATTATGGGAAACTCAAAGCTTAAGAAGGCATTGGACAGACTATTCCATAATGTTAAGAAATGTGACAAAATAAGACATTATTGCATCAAAACTCAGAAGGATGTCCATGTAAACACAACCACACAGCAACACGCAAAGGTCTAAAAAAATAAACAACTAATAACATAAATATTCCTTCCTATACGTATATTTAGCAATGTCTAGTTGTGAAATTGAAATGTATATTTGTACAAAACAAAAAGACAATTGTTGTCAGCACTTGTCCTTAACACTGCATATCTATGTGTATCTAACAAAATGAAAATATGAGGTATTGGCTTATATTTTGTTAAAAACATTTAAGCCTGCATCCCAGCATCATGGATATCTCATTGTATGCAGGTCCTACACTCACCTATATGTTTCAAACACATTAAAATCAGATGCACTTACCCCCCAGGTATAGAAGCTTGTATCTAGCAAGAATTGTGAGCCATACATAAAAAATTCTTATATAGGCCTGATAGACAGTTGCTAAGACAAAACAAGGCAATATTTTGAACAAAATCTTAGCAGAAGTAAACCTGCGCTCAGTAAATCCCATATTATACTTGGTACCAGCTGTTTGGCAATTTAAATTCCTTATATGTATAGAAAACAAAAAGACAGTTGTTTTAAGCATTTGTCATTAATACTGCATATGTGTGTGTATCTAGCCCAATGAAAATAGGAGGTATTGGTTGATATTTTGATCAAAACATTTAAACCTGAATCCCAGCGTTAAGGGTACCTGATTGTATGCAATTTTTTACTTTCCATATATTATGACTATGTTTAATTGTAATTCAGCGAAATATTTAATAAAGTTATTTATATATATATATATATATATATATATATATATATATAAAACATATATAACATATATATATATATATATATATATATATATCTAATATATAAATGCTTAGTGGCATCTGTGTGTGTGTAAAAAAAAAAAAACAAGTTGCAGCGCCACCTGCTGGGCAGAGTTATACACTGACCTACTAAATTCTTAGTGTGTGTGGGGAAAAAAAATTCAAAAAGGGCTGAAATTTGGTAGGGCTCAAACTCATTTTCGTGAGGTAATTTTACCTCATGAACACACATGTGTAGAGGCGTGCGTTAGTGTGTGTGTGTGTGTGGAAAAAACTATTTTCTCAGAAAGGGCTTATCCAATTGACCTGAAATTTGGTATACTGAC
Organism: Mixophyes australis; assembly: GCA_036250195.1. NCBI lineage: Eukaryota > Metazoa > Chordata > Amphibia > Anura > Limnodynastidae > Mixophyes > Mixophyes australis. The sequence goes on along the minus strand of JAVHZZ010000003.1, from coordinate 16,948,464 downwards.
ATTATTTGACAAAAAATTTAGAATAGTCAAGTCAGTTAACTTCCATCATCCCTCCTTCCCCCCGTGGGAGTGGTAGTAAAGGCTAAATTTACGAGTTGAGGGGTCAAACTCATTTTCCTGAGGTAATTTTACCTCATGAACACACATTAAAAAGGGCGCTTGCGTCGGGAAGTAACGATCTTCCCCTGAGGAGGCCTGGGCTAGGCACAAATGCATGACAAGAACCTTTTTAAGACCTTAAGTATCTTGATTTGACTAGAATGCATGAGTATCATGCACGGGTTAACTTGTATATATATACAGACATGTGCGTGTGTGGTGTGTCTGTTTTTGAACTTGTAAATCTTGTTGTTATTGATAATTGAAACGCTCTTCACTGTCTGATGTTTTCTATCACAGACCCGTTTTGTTTATTTAAAAGCTATTGTCATGAATTCATAATCCATTTTACTGTATTGTGGGTGATGCATTGTTTGTTATTTCAACTGGTGTATTTATTTTATGATGAACTGACTAGCAAATAAAAAATATTTCTCCATGTGTCATTAGGGTCATCAGCTACATGAATACATCCAGTATACTAAGACATTATCTTGGCATCTTAACTGGTATTTTTTTTTTTTATAAAAGAAAGTCTGGTGAAAAAATCCTGCCCTTGTCATCAGTTTGTCTGTTGATCACATCTAATTAAGGCCTGTATTATATTGAGAAGCCTCGATATATACTTTATTGTATTGTCTATCAGTCACCTCATAGAGGACGAAGGCAAATGTGCTCATCCAACCCCGAATTGTAAAAGAAAAGAAGCAACGCTTATGTTAGTAGTACAGGAACAATGAAACCATGTCAATAATTTGGGGTGAGCGGATTAGGCACAGATCATTTAATTGAAAATGTTAGATAGTAATGACACATGCTGCTGATCATCACTTATATTTACACCAGGGCTCGAATAGCCACAAAAGATATACGTCCTAACAGGCATATCAGAATATGCTATTTCTACAGGGGACGTCATCATCATCATCATATATTTATTTATATAGCTCCACCAATTCCACAGCGCTGTACAGAGAACTCACACAAATCAGTCCCTGCCCCATTGGAGCTTACAGTCTATATGACACACTACCAGTGCCCACCCTTACAATAAATCATTTGTATTTGCAAGCCCCCATCATATCTCTCTAAGCTTAGGAAGCTTCAAGTGCAACTTACTCAAAACTATAAAATATACATTGTTTTTCTGTGCATTTCAATAAATCAATGCAGAATTTTCCATCTCAGAGTTGGACTTATATCCATCTTTAAATTACACTTGCCCACTCTCCCAAAATGTCCTAGGGAAGTGGACGGGAGTGGAAATACCCTGACAAGATTCAAGATAGTTGCATTGCATCGAGAGGAACGGGGCCAAAATTTTGCAGCGCCCCATTCACCTCCATACTTGCCATTCACTTCTCCTGGGTTCCCCTCTTGGGTAATCAGGTGAGGTAATCAGGCCCTAAATGTGTAATTCAAACAACTAGTATTCCTAGTCATGGGGGACGTATGTTTCGTCATAACCAATGTTACTAATCTGATAGCAGTTTTTATTTCTGTTTCAGTGTTATTATTATTATTATTATTAATATTTATTTATAAGGCGCTACAAGGCATCCGCAGCGCCGTACAGAGACAAACAAAATCACAATACAATGGGAGACAGCACAGTACAGTAAACACAGCAACTCAGTATGCTCAATGCACAGCTAGAGAGGGCGGGGAAGGGGGAGGGAGGATCCGAAAACGACGGGGCCCAAGAAGGGGGGCGCGGAAGACAGGGAGACCCCCAGGGGGGAGGAGGGAGCGAAAGTGGATGTGGGGTGGAGGACCTTTGAGGAGGAGGGCTAAGTAGCTGGAGAGCAGAGTTAGAAGTGGTGGAAACAGGAGGAGAGATGGCCCTGCTCAGAGGAGCGTACAATCTAAGGGGAGGGGTGGACAGACAAAGAGACGCAGGGGAGAGAGGGAGAGTAGGGGGACAGAGGCAGAAGATAAGGTAGGAAGTTAAGTGGGAGACAGAAAGGCTTTAAGAAAAAGGTGGGTTTTTAGGGCCCGTTTGAAGCTGGACAGATTAGGGGAAGTTCTGATGGAGGGAGGGAGCTTGTTCCAGTGGAGGGGGGCAGCGCGGGCGAAGTCTTGGATACGCGCGTGGGAGGAGGTTATAAGGGGGGAAGAGAGGCGACGGTCAGAGTCAGAACGGAGAGGGCGGGATGGAGCATGAATAGAGAGGAGGGTGGAGATGTAGGGTGCAGTGGAGTTGGCGAGGGCCTTGTAGGTGAGTGTGAGGAGCTTAAAGAGGATTCTGAAGGGGAATGGGAGCCAGTGAAGGGCTAGGTAGAGGGGGGAGACAAAAGAGGAGCGGCGAGAGAGGAAAATAAGCCTAGCTGCAACGTTAAGGACGGATCGAAGGGGATCGAGATGAGAGTGGGGGAGGCCAGTGAGGAGGAGGTTACAGTAGTCCAGGCGGGAGATGATCAGAGAGTGGATAAGGCATTTGGTGGCATCTTGGGAGAGGAAGGGCCGGATGCGAGCGATGTTGCGCAGCTGGAAGCGGCAGGATTTAGCAAGAGAGAGGATGTGGGGTCAAAGGAGAGAGAGGAGTCGAGGATGACACAAAGGCAGCGAAGTTGGGGGACAGGGGAGATAGAGGTGTTGTCGACAGTGATGGAGAGGTCAGAAGGGGATGGGGTATGAGAGGGAGGAAAAACTATGAGCTCAGTTTTGGCAAGGTTAAGTTTGAGGAATCGAGAGGACATCCAGGAGGAGATGGCAGAGAGGCAGGCGGACACCCTAGAGAGGAGGGAGGGAGAGAGATCAGGAGAGGAGAGGTATAGTTGAGTGTCATCAGCGTAAAGGTGGTAGCTGAAGCCGAAGGAGCTGATGAGTTCACCCAGGGAGGAGGTGTATAGAGAGAAGAGTAAGGGTCCCAGAACAGAGCCCTGAGGGACCCCGACTGGAAGGGTGGATGGGGGGGAGAGAGACCCAGAGGTGGTGACAGAGAAGGAACGGTGAGTAAGGTAAGAGGTGAACCAGGACAGGACTGGGCCGGAGAGGCCGAAAGACTGGAGGGTGTGAAGGAGGAGGGGGTGGTCAACGGTGTCAAAGGCTGCAGAGAGGTCAAGGAGGATGAGAAGGGAGAAGTGGCCCCTGGCTTTTGCAGAGAGGAGGTCATTGGTGACTTTAGCCAGGGCAGTTTCAGTGGAGTGGAGGGGGCGGAAACCAGACTGGAGAGGATCAAGGAGGGAGTATTCAGAAAGGTAGGAGGTGAGACGGCTGCAGACGAGCCTCTCAAGAATTTTGGAGGCAAAAGGGAGAAGAGATATGGGGCGATAGTTCGAGAGAGAAGTGGGGTCGAGATTAGGTTTCTTAAGAATGGGGGATACGAGAGCATGTTTGAAGGAGGAGGGGAAGATGCCAGTGGAGAGGGAGAGATTAAAGAGGTGAGCGAGGTGGGAGCAGGTGGTGGGGGAAAGGGAGCGAAGAAGGTGGGAGGGGATGGGATCCAGGGGGCAGGTAGTGGGGGGGGAGGATAAAATGAGAGAGTGGACTTCCTCGCCGGTGGTGGGACGGAAGGAGTGGAGGGGAAGGTGGTTGGGGGGGGGGAGGACAGAAGAGTGGGAGGGGTGGAAGAGAGAGTGGAGGAGGAGATTTCAAGTCGGATGGCCTCGATTTTAGAGGAGAAGAAGGAGGCGAAATCAGAGGCAGTCAGGGAGGAGGGGGTGGGGTGAGGGGAGGGGGCCAGGAGAGTGCTGAAGGTGGCAAAGAGGCGGCGGGGGTTAGAGGACTGGGAAGAGATGAGGGATTTAAAGAAAGATTGTTTAGCGAGTGAGAGGGCAGAGCTGTAGGATGAAAGGATGAATTTAAAGTGGAGGAAGTCAGCCAGGGAGCGGGATTTTCTCCAGTGACGTTCGGCGGAACGGGAGCATTTTTGGAGGAAGCGGGTAAATTTGGAGTGCCAGGGTTGGGGTTTGGAGCAGCGGGGGTGGACGGAGTGGGCAGGGGCGACCGCGTCCAGAGCGGAGGTGAGGGTGTGATTGTAGAGGGAGACCGCCTGGTTGGGGCAGGCCTGGGAGGAAAGGGGAGAAAGGAGGGTATCAAGAGAGGAGGACAGAGAGGCAGGGTCAAGAGCATCGAGGTTGCGTATGGACAGAGTAGGTTTGGGCAGGGGGAGGGGAGCAGGAGAAGAGGAGAGAGAGAAGGAGAGGAGATGGTGGTCGGATAGAGGAAAGGGAGAGATGGAGAAGTCGGAGAGATTACATAGGTAGGAGAAGACAAGATCAAGGGAGTGACCAAGGCAGTGGGTAGAGGAGGAGGTCCATTGGGTGAGACCAAGGGAGGAAGAGAGGGTGAGCAGTTTGCTGGAAGCAGGGTAGGTGGGGTTGTCGATGGGGATATTAAAGTCGCCGAGAATGATCGAGGGGAGATCGGAGGAGAGGTAGTGAGGAAGCCAGCTAGCAAAGTTGTCAAGGAAGAGGGAGGTGGGGCCAGGGGGGCGGTAGATGACAGTGACGCGGAGATGGATGGGGTAGAAGAGGCGGATGGAGTGAGCTTCAAAAGAGGAAAAGGAGAGGGAGGGTTCAGGGGGAATGACACGAAAAGTACAGGTGTAGGAGAGGAGGAGGCCAACTCCACCGCCAGGGCGGGCACCAGGCCTGGCGGAGTGGGTGAAGGAGAGGCCACCATAGGAGAGGGCAGCGGGGGAAGTAGTATCAGAATCGGAGAGCCAGGTTTCAGTAACGGCAAGAAGGTTAAAGGAGTTGGATAGAAAGAGGTCGTGGATAGCAGTCAGCTTGTTGCGGACGGATCTGGCATTCCAGAGGGCACAGAAGAAAGGGGGAGAGGAGAGGGGGGAAATGGGGATGAGGTTAGCAAGATGAGCAGCGCGCAGGGGATGGCGGGGAGGAACGGGAGAGGTAGGGCGGGGGGAGAGTATGGGTATGGAGTGAGAGCGGGGAGGCATAGTAGGGAGAGAGAGTAACAGAACAGTGAGATAGTGGGGACAGTGAAAAACAGGTAAGAACAAAGGCAGGAAGACAATGTAAAGGTGGAAGATAATAACGAATTAGGGCGTGGAGGGCATGGAACAACAGTACAGTGAGATAATAAGGACAATGAAGACAGGTAAGAATGATAGCAGAACAGTAAGATAATAAGGACAGCGGATAACAGGTAAGAATAAGCAGGGAGACAATAGCAAGATGGAGGACAATAACCAATTAGGGCGTGGAAGGCAAAGAATAATAGAAGGAGAGGTAATAAGGACAATGGAAATAGGCAAGAATAATAACAGGTAAAACTAGTTGCTGGTAAATATAAAATCAGGAAAAACAAGATAAAGGCATATAAATAGTAGAATAATAACAGGTAAAAAGTAGAAACTTGTAAATGTACAATCAGGAAAAACAAAATAATGGCATATAAAATAATGTTTTATATGCAGTTGATGCAGTTAAGCCAGGGATTCAGCAGGAGAAGGGTTAACTGACAAGCCGGGTCGGTACACAGTAGATCAGTTGCTGCAGATAAGCCAGGGATTCAGCAGGAGAAGGGTTAATTGACAAGCCGGGTCGGTACACAGTAGATCAGTTGATGCAGATAAGCCAGGGTTTCAGCAGGAGAAGGGTTAATTGACAAGCCGGGTCGGTACACAGTAGATCAGTTGATGCAGATAAGCCAGGGATTCAGCAGGAGAAGGGTTAATTGACAAGCCGGGTCGGTACACAGTAGATCAGTTGGTGCAGATAAGCCAGGGATTCAGCAGAAGAAGGGTTAACTGACAAGCCGGGTCGGTACACAGTAGATCAGTTGATGCAGATAAGCCAGGGATTCAGCAGGAGAAGGGTTAATTGACAAGCCGGGTCGGTACACAGTAGATCAGTTGATGCAGATAAGCCAGGGATTCAGCAGGAGAAGGGTTAATTGACAAGCCGGGTCGGTACACAGTAGATCAGTTGGTGCAGATAAGCCAGGGACTCAGCAGGAGAAGGGTTAATTGACAAGCCGGGTCGGTACACAGTAGATCAGTTGATGCAGATAAGCCAGGGATTCAGCAGGAGAAGGGTTAACTGAAAAGCCGGGTCGGTACACAGTAGATCAGTTGATGCAGATAAGCCAGGGATTCAGCAGGAGAAGGGTTAACTGACAAGCCGGGTCGGTATACAGTAGATCAGTTGGTGCAGATAAGCCAGGGATTCAGCAGGAGAAGGGTTAATTGACAAGCCGGGTCGGTACACAGTAGATCAGTTGATACAGATAAGCAAGGGATTCAGCAGGAGAAGGGTTAATTGACAAGCCGGGTCAGTACACAGTAGATCAGTTGGTGCAGATAAGCCAGGGACTCAGCAGGAGAAGGGTTAATTGATAAGCCGGGTCGGTACACAGTAGGTCAGTTGGTGCAGATAAGCCAGGGATTCAGCAGGAGAAGGGTTAACTGACAAGCCGGGTCAGTACACAGTAGATCAGTTGGTGCAGATAAGCCAGGGATTCAGCAGGAGAAGGGTTAATTGACAAGCCGGGTCGGTACACAGTAGATCAGTTGATGCAGATAAACCAGGGATTCAGCAGGAGAAGGGCCAATTGACAAGCCGGGTCGGTACACAGTAGATCAGTTGATACAGATAAGCCAGGGATTCAGCAGGAGAAGGGTTAATTGACAAGCCGGGTCGGTACACAGTAGATATCAGAACTTGAGTCGCTAGTGATAATTCTATATATTTCTGGATCAGCAATTGTATATTCATCTATTTACTTTTATTAAAAATGAATATGTTTCATTATTGTATAAATTCTTAATGGGGGTGTTAATTGATTATATTTTTCATAAGTGTTTGAGAGGTTAAAAATAATAATTTTATATACGCCCCTAATTGTCCAATGGAAATTCAGATCAACTGTTTTATTGATTTTCAGCCAATACAGTTCTAATGTACCTTTTCCTAAATTGTTAGTGGTATGATAAATATATCTTTATATGACATTAAGTTGCTTTTTACTTAAAAAAAATAAAACATTTTATTTATGAAATGACAATTTGTACAAACAGTATAAACTTAATACAAAATGTTCAATAATTTAACAGTGATATAACAATAAAGGATTAAATAGAAACAAAACCATTAGTGTATCATTTTTATATTTTCAAACTTGTGAAAAATATGAAGGGTTAAAAGGGAGGGAAGAAATTGAAAGGGAGGGGATAGGAGCGACTTAACCAGGATTCATATACATAAAATGACTACTAAATTGTTATATTAAGGTCAGATATACTTATTAAGTGTTAAATTAACGCTCCCAAATAGAAACAAATGTATCTGCTTTTTCTTGTAGCTGTAAAGTATTTGTTTTTAGGCAATACACCCAAATTTGCTTTTATCATGCTGGGGAGGGGTGGAGGTAACATTTATAGTTACAATATTTAGTTATTGACTTGTCTGCTTTTAATCATCATCATTTATATAGCACCACTAATTCTGCAGCGTTGTACAGAGAACCCACTGATATCAGTAGCTGCCCCATTGGAGCTTACAGTCTAAATTCCCTAACATACACACAGACCCAGAGAGACTAGGGTATATTTAATAGCAGCCAATTAACATAGTAGTATGTTTTTTTTGGAGTGTGGGAGGAAACCAGAGCACTTGGAAGCCTAGGCTGGTTGGCTGTTTTCCACAATCACAGGGAGACCACACACATTTGGCTCTAAAGCCATAGTTAAAAGCAGCTGCAGTCTGGCCATCACAGAGTTTATGACTCTATGGGAAGTGGAAACCTACTTAAAAACATAGGGCCTGATTCATTAATGGAAGTAAAGCAAAAAAAATGAGTAGCTTTGCACCTTGGCAAAACCATGTTACATTGGCGGGGGGAGGTAATTGTAAAATGTAAGGACAGATTTACAGTTGGGGTAGGGCATGTCCTAGATCAACTTTACGGGGCATATTCAATTGTTGGCGGTTTCTGCCGCGGAAAAAGTATTACCGTTATCAGTATTTCCTGAGCCGCGAGCTGAAGTCCAGCGAGACAAGTACCGTAATAAAGGTATTTATTCGCACTATTACCGTAATGACGGTAATAGTGCGCGCGCCGCGTTACTTTAGGCAGTAATGCCAACAACTGAATATGTCCCTACATGTCAGTGTAAAAATAAAGCTATAAAGCTATAAAACGAAGTATTTGTGTCTTACATGAAAAAAACTGTGGTAGTCAGCATATCGATGCTGACTACATAGTCAACACTTACCACAATATCTGGAGTCCAACTGGCTGCTTCCACAACGAGGACTCTTCACTGAATCAACTTCAATCAATCCCAAAGACAGAAGATGCGGGCTGCACTGGATGTTGTCACTGACCTCACCAATTCTGTTCACGCTGCTCTTAAGGGGGTAATGTGACTATGGGGCCATGTTCAATGTACAACCCTTTGTAAAGTACATTGTACATGGCCCCACCTGAAAAAAACACCCAGTACTTAACTAATAATAAACTCATTTGCACCCCTTGCATTGTAACATGGTTTTGCCAACGTTCAAAGTGACTATTTTTTTGGGTTTCCTTTCCTTAATTAATCAGGCCCATAGTGTCTTCTTCCCTCATCATATTTAAAACCTTTTGTGCTCTTCTAGTATCCCCTGGACTTTGAGGTCAGAGGTAAGAAGATCACTAGCCTTCCATATATGTCGACCCAAACAAGAAAGATCTCTCAGCACAGTATGGTCCATGCAAATAAAAAATAACTAGGTGGAAAAAGCTGAAAGAGAGCTGAAAGATAATTTGTCTTACCTGTTCTTGGTGTAATAGATTCATGTAGAATTAAATTTGATACTGTTTCCTTTTGAATGTACTCTAGTAACTCTCTGACACATGCACATATTTCTTTGTCCAGTTTTGAGGTGCTGAGCAAGAATCCATTCAGTGAATTGTAATGAGTGCTGCAAGTGTTCCCTTTCCTCACTCTCTACTCTATGGTCAGCTTAGTTAATAATCCCTGGAGAGTAAATGGAGTGAAAGATCTTACAAGCAGACAGTACCATCTTCAACACACAAGGGCTGTCATACAGTCACTTTTAAGGATAAAATAAACAAATTGATCAGTCGGTAGGACCTCCCTAGTAAACACCACCGGACTTCTCATTATTTATGCAGTAGCCATAACAGCCCAAACCTGTCACTGGACTAGTTTCCCAAGACTAAAATACCAAGATACGCATCCACAGATCAGGGTTTGACACTTTATATAATGGAATATGGCGAGTATGCTTGGATATTTTACTTCTAAATTCCCATTAATGATAACTAACTAAATAAGCATTTTTAAATAATGCATTTTTTAATAGTTTTAAACAATTAGATATAGCAAAGTGGCATTCTTAGGACTAGGTAACACTAGGTAACACTAGGTAACACTAGGTAACACGGTGGGTCTGATTCATTGAGGAAAGTAAGGCAAAAGAATGAGTAAGTTTTTTTCTGGGCAAAACCATGTAACAATGCAAGAGGTGCAAACTAGTTTATTATTTTGCACATAAATTAAATACTGGCTGTTTCTTCATGTAGCACACAACAGCTCGATAGCTTTATTTGTACACTGAATTTTAAAGTTGATCTAGGTCATACCTTACCCTAACTATAAATCTGCAATCACATTTTAAATTTACTTCACCCTCCAATGCAACATGGTTTTCCCAAGGTGCAAAGAAACTCTTTTTTTTGCTTTACTTTCCTTAATGAATCAGGCCCTGTGTCTATAATATAAATGGTATAAAGGTAAATCTGAACACAGACTGAAATAATACCAGACTGTACTGTCATTCTTCTGTCACAGTTTACAACATTGAGGACTACTAAGGCAAAATATACCTAAAAGACAATTTAATAAATTTAGACAACCTCTTCTATTACTTACCTAAAACAAATTAATACATTGAACAAATGATACCAGAGGTGGCTATCGGGGATAATTTGACACATACATTTAGGAGAACTGTGGCTACATGGCTATCTTGGTCACTATATATTGCCATCAAACTGAACTATTGTGTAACAGAAAATCTATGTTTTACTAATTATTACATAATTATGATAATCTCCTTCAGCGCTATTCATAATGGTGACCTTATGTTTCAGCATTTCTAGGAAAATATTTATATTCTGAACATCGAAGACATTTTGCGCCTGAGTCATTAGGGCACGCATACTGAGCGCAGCGAGCGTTCGCACTAATCCGCACAGACCTGTTCGCTGGGCACTTCCGAATTCAACAAGATATGGATCGTGCATTGCACGTTCACCTGTATAAGTACAATAGTCGTCCACAAGTTACTTTCCTGCTCTACCTGCTGCAATGAACTCTAAGCATTTCAATGGTATAGGAACATCGTAGTGCTGCTTTTAAGCGTTCCTTCGTGTGTTACTGACTACCCGTGTTTGCTATGTAACAAACAATACAGTGTTGGTTGTGTAGTGGTGGTTGAAATGTACATTAAATTATGTGTTCTCTCTTTTTTATGCTATATCACCTATAAGGCACCACTGGTCTCTGTGTATCAGAACTTGTGAATCCCAAAGTGTCAGCATGCCCACTGCCCTTGGAAGCCATGAATACGTGCTTCTTGTTACTACAATTGGTAGACTTTGCCACTAGGCCTGGCACTAAATGGAGGTTCACCCCTATGATTGAAAGACTATGCCCGGTCGGTTTCCCCATTGCCTTTTAACCCACTGCTTTACACAGAGCCTATAATTATATGAATTATATTACATTATTATATTACATTATTATTTTGCATTGTTGTTTTCTTTTTTCCTTAACTAACAAAAGCTAAAGTCATACATTTATTCTGGTTGATACAGTCAGAAGTAATGAAGCTACATTTTTTAAAACACACACAAACACACACACACACACGCACACACACACACTTGTTTCCCTAATCTATCTTTACACAGTGACAGATAATTGAAGATGGTAATAATTTTAGCATTGTTGTTCCCCTTCATTCTAGATGCCAAGACAGATGCAGGTTTTTCCCAGATGAGCTGGTGGAGGATCATCAGATGACTGAGGAATCAGAGTTCAGTGGCCGTGAATCGCCGTGTGGCTGCTATCAAAATATCATGAAAACCAATGTCAACATTCATATGAATACCACTGAAATGTCCACAACCTAAACCTGTATGGAGCAAAATTTACACTCTACCCTCACCCATATGGAGCAAAATTTAGGCCGTAACCTCACAATACCCTCACACATCTCACTGACCGTAAATACACAATAAATCACTACCAACCCTACAGAACTAATTTCCCAGGTATACTCACTTATCTTTTTCTCTCTGTCAGTCCCATCCATCAACCATTCTTCACCACACCTGATTATCGGTCCAAGATCCGACCCCCTTACCATCATTCGTGTTTACATCCTGCACCACTCCCCTCTCCAGGTCCTATTAATTTTGGGGCCAAAACACAATTTCCACACCTTCCTTTTCCTCAACCCAACTATTTTGAAAATCAACGTACATATCCATATCCGAATTAAAAATCCTTATTTCCACACTCAATCTGCCCCTTCTGTCATACCTGTCCCTGCTGCCATTTCTTCCCCATTTGTCCCTCTCGCCATTTCTGTCCCCATGTCCCCCGTGTCACCCATGCACCCTGTTTCACTCAATTGACATCTGCTGCATCCCCGCTCCTAGCTGGTCCACTGGCCTTTTCTTCCTCCCCTCTGTGGCCTTCCACATCAGGGGTTACCTAAAGACAGACCCATTCAAGACCAAGCCAAAATATTTCAACAAGGCCGGCGAAGAGTCAAAATTAATCAAATTAATTTACTTGTATAATGACCTGTGTTGACTTGTTTTCTTTTATTTGTTAGACATTGTAAATAAAATGATATATTATTTACTTTTATATAAGATTTTTGTATGGTTTTTTTGGTTTAAGTAAAAATAAGTTACAAGAAAAGTAGGTAGCCAGAACATGTTCTTTAAATGTTGCAGCATCAGCAGATTCAGGAAGGCTGGGGTCTGCATCTAACACCTCCTGGCCAGCAACTTCAGCCTCTTCCATCCAAGGAACTCAGCTCCTAATAGAGATGTTATGAAACACCACACACGGAGCAATGATATCACACACTGTCCTTGATGCATACAATTGACCACCACGAGACCAGTCTAGGCAACGGAATCTGACCTTTAAAAGGCCAAATGCCCACTCCACAACCTAGTGGCTGTATGTGCCAAGTTGAATGCAGCCTCATGCTCCGTATGTGGGTTCAAAATAGGAGTGAGGAGCCAAGGGTGAAAAGGGTATGCTTTATCTCCTATAAGGGTGACAAGAAAGACAAAGGGCAAAATATAAATGACAAACATCTATGTCCATAAAAAACACAAACAATATGTTTGATGACAAACAGTGCCATATTTGCAATGTAAAGATAGCGGAGCTATTACTTCAGAGAAGCTAAGACATCCAGATTTTAGTACAATGATGGTAGGTTTTTTTGAAATATTGATACAGTTTTTAAGGGGAGCTGCCCAGGTGATATATCTAGTTAAACATCACATTTAAATTCAATAGAAAAGATATTGGAATGCTCCATCATAATCTGCCAGTATACTTAGCTATAAAACTAAGGCCATGAATATTAACATTTTAAAGTACTACATATATGAAGCATTTTTAGTTCAAAAATATAAGTAATTTAGTACCTAATAGTCATGTATCACCATTTGTCCTTGCACTCCCTTGCCTCTATTGCAATCTTTGCCACGTCCCTGATTGCCAGAGTCAAGTGTACTCCTTGGCCACACAGCTACCAGGTGACAAATCTGGAGGGGTGGGTCATATATAGACTGGACATGTATCGAGTGGAAACGCTTCCTATTCAAATAAATGGCAGCATTCCCAAACGATAGGAGCAGACCTATATGTGTCCCATCTACTGCCTCTATGATGTGCGGAAAGCCGGGTATGTTTGCAAACTGCCACTTTATGGGCACAAGGGACTCCTGATTGAGTAGCAGATGTATGAATTGCCAGAGCTTCAAGAGGAATGCCCGCTGAACAACACTTTAGCACACGACTGAAGGACTTCTAGGACATCACTGCCTCGACCCCCACATTGGTCTGGAATGACCCTATGGAGCAAAAGTGCAATACCCCCAACAGTTTTTTCAACAGTGGTATTGCGTATTGGCTCCAGGTCACTCTGCGCAATGCGCAGTGTGTTCAGAATGATGTGAGGTGGTAGTTGATAACGACGGACCTCCTCAGCATCAGACATTCCAAAGAGGCTGATACATGGCCTGAAGACACTCTCCCTGGGCTGGCGATGATGAACTAGTTGCTGGTTTTGGTGGGGTAGACGGCTGTCACCCTCCTGCGCTGCCACCTATACCTCAGCCAGTTCTAAGAAATCTAGAACCCTCTACTTTGCCATGTGGGAAACAAAACAGAGACAGCCACTCAGCAAAAATTTGAAATGTAGCACATTATTATTATGATAGATAGATATAAGATAACAATATATGAAATAAAGACAGATAGATAGATATATCGAAAGATAGATTAATAGAGAGATATGTTATAGATAGATAGATATGATATAGATAGATAGATAGATAGATAGATAGATAGATAGATAGATAGATAGATAGATAGATAGATAGATAGAGCAGAATATTATGACAATCATATCCAAATGTGAAACAAATGTACCAAGTACTGGAATTAATTATGGAATCTATTACATCTCAGATCTCTGTACAGTTATTGGTGTTTAAAGGCAAATTTTTGCCTTTAAACGCATTGCCGTTTTACAATTACCTGTCAAACTCACTGAATATTGGTGAATTGCGAAACGGCCTGGTTTATGCATTTACCCCCAGGAGTCAGATTCTTGGAATGAATCTCTAGAACCTAACTAATTATTGTTTTCATCTTTAGCATGTCCTTTTCCTTTAGAGCAACAGAGGCAACCAGTACTTGGATGCCCCCAATCACTCACACAGACCAGGACATGGTAAGGTCCTAGTAGTAGACAGGAATCTCCCAGGGAGTAACCAGAGCTTGATGCTGGAATCGGAGCAGGCAGCAGTATGGAGAGTTATTAAGGTGCAAAGCAGTGGTCAGGGCAAGCAGCGAAGCCAAGAGAGTAGCCAGAGTCCCAAAGTAATGTTCAGAATCAGAATCCAAGGAAAGATAAACTATAGCAGGTGTTTTACAGGCTCAGCTTACTCCTCCAATAATCAGCACCATGATTATTAGTTTCCTGCACTTTAAAGTACATGGTTCCATTCAGGAAACTCCTAGCGAGCCAGACTCCTTTGAGATGATTTGCTGCAGTGCAATCACATGTTCACACTGAATGATCACACTGCACTGCCCATCCCACTGCTTGTAGGCCTCCATAGAAACAAAATATCCAGGAATGGAAGAGGAGGATTGCAGCATAGTGTGTTTGCGCCCACCAATCCTTATATGTACCCAATTATTAATATAAATTTGAAGACAAATGCCAGGCATTTTGAATGTTGAAAATACATTACTCTGCTCCCTTCACATTTGCTCTACTGCCACCTAGCCCCTACTCCACTAAAATTACTATACACAAAGCAGAAAAACTTTATTTTACACTGTGCCAGCATAAAATTGCTCTTAGATCACCTTACTCATTCAACACCCAAGTACAGTCATAATTTGCACCAGAGTAATATACTAAGCAATCCTGTAGCCAAGCAAAACACAAAAAAAGGAACAAAACATTACAATAATAAACAATATTAATAAACAAACTCACGAATTACAACAATTCAGTTATACATTTCATAATGGAACACATGTTTTTTTAAAGCAATGTCACACATGTAAGTGGATTCTGTGGAGTACATATTGAAAGATTGAGCAATAGAGATCGAAACACTTCACATATAGTGGTGATTTGTTGGCCTATGGAGGAATACATTTTTGCCGCACTTTACATGTACAGTATATACACACACATATTTATATATTCCATTAGCATGGTTACTAACTATTGTATTATATAACAGGCAAGATTGTATACAATTATGTTTGCTGGTTTTTGCAAACTGTGTTGAACAGACCTTTTTCCATGCTACCTTTATAAAGTTTTTCAACTGTCTCTCCCACACTTTCTTACTATAACCTAGAGTACTGAAATAACTGTTGAGAGAAGGTTGGTTAATTTTTGACACCTGGTGCAGTGTAATTACTTTTGGCTGTAAGCAATTTGTTTTCTTCAAAATTAGCATATGACTGTATTTATTTACTACAACAGTTTTCTAAAGGAGGAACATAGACATTCAACAAAAGCATGGGGACCTATTTTTTGTCTTGTAACACACAGATTACCCTGTTTTCAGGTATAATAACAGGTGATAAGAAAACCGAACTTTATCGTTGAGAAATTGATACATGAATTGTCTATGAGAGCATGAGAAAGATGTTCCAATCAATGATATGACAATCAGCTGTGAATTTTTTGTTTATAACTGTGGAACAAATCATAGCCCGAACTAAGGAGATTTCTGAAGATCGACAAAGAATTTGCCTTCTTAAAACCATACTCAGATATTTCCTAAATTTTGTATTGTACTGGAAAAATGACATGAGAATGTCAGGTATCCATTCATGAACAAAATGTAGGTCATGCAATACAGTAATTACCAATAATATACAAGTATATCTACAGCTAAACTGCTGAAGCATTAAAGTATCATATTTTATAATGGCTGAGTTAATGTCCTGACATTAAGCTAATTGATAGAGCCTATTCTGCAGCAAAGACAAAAATATTAAGAAAATAAAACTGCTTTATAACGAGCAATGTGTCTATTACTCCAAAATTCACAGGAATCAAAATGAATCTATGAGTTCAATAAGTATGTAAAAAGATACATATATGTATGATATGTTTGTATGGTACTTACTTATTTAGATTATCTTTATTGATAGGTTTTGGATTAAGATCAGGCCACTGTTGAGTATACCTATTAGAGCAAAACCTTGGGATGAAGCACCTGCCATAGAGTTTGTGGATCACATGACTTATCTATATCTGGGTAGCACTTCCTTATTCTTCCTACTGAGTAGACAGGGTTAGTATTCCATGATCAGATCAGAGTCCTGATACGGGACGGGTACGGGAGCAATTACGTTACGGGACGGGTTACGGTAACACCAGCATGCTCAGAGACATACTTGCCAGAGAGGAGAGCAGATTGGTTTTTATTTCTTTTTATCTGGCACATCATGCTATTACTCTGTGGAGGAACTTGAAAGCGGTACACAGAAAGGATCACTTGAGATGATTTATTAAAGCCAACATCTTGTAAGCATATACCTTTGGGGGAGATGGTGTATTAAAGTCCCAAGAATAACGGTGGTATTCCTTCGTTTCCATCACGAGGTTGAAGAATACATTCTACATTCTTTTTTTGGGAACTTTGTGGACTTTTACATGTTTATTTATAACAATCTGCACTATCATTTCTCCATTTATTTTATGTTTCCATGAGTCTGATTTTCAGACTATAGGAACTCTAATTGAGGAGAGAGATAAGGGTCATCCAGTGAAGGGAGTATAGGAGTCCCTATCTCCTGTGAGATGTGAAAAAGGTGCGCGCTAAGTATATGTTAATTATATGTATGTCTACAGAGTATAATCCAGTTCAGGGTCCCAACTCATGTTATACTGGAAACTGAAGATTGTGCATAGTGACCTTGAGCCTATGACTGGCATTCGCACAGCAATACCACTGTTGACAAAATTATTGACTGTGATAATTCAGGACCACAGTAGCTGTGGTAGCAGGAATGTCACAGACTATTTTAAGTCATGCATTGAAAGATTTCCTAAGGAATTTTATACATTTGCCATTGGATGAGATATCCCTTTTGCAAATAAAGCTGAGATTTTACGCCATTGCCTAATTTCCAGATGTCATAGAGCATATTTAGCCCAGGCATAACCGGCATGGAAGGTATCAGACTATTGTGATGGGAAACATTTCTATTACAGCAATGTACAGGCTATATCTGATGTGTTTCTCTTCATCCATAGTCTATACCAAATATCTGGAGTGTAGTCATGACTCTTTCATTATAAAGCAATATGGCAAAGATTATCAGAGAGGCAAGGTGAACAGGGGTGGCTTTAAAGTACGTGTATCACAACATAAATCTAAATTTTGTGGCAATTTTTTCGTATTTTTATGATGGACTTTTGTCCAGTAAGTATTAATGTACATAGAGTGCAATAGTTGCAATGATGCATTACGATTTTTTTTGTCCATATTGTTGGTAAAATATTGTACATAATGCTCTCCTTTGTTATAATAAATAATAGCCTTCTTTAGTGTAGCTTTTATAAAGCAACTAATTACAGAGACTTTAAAGTGATTGTATTAAGATAGACCCTTGCTCTTCACTCTTGTTTTACATCCAACCACAGAGCAACAACTTGCATATGCACATGCCTCCACCAGATCAGTTATTGAATGAAAATTTGGGCTACTTAAAGCCCATTATCATGGCCTTGATTGGTCTGGAGAAGCCCTTAAGTATGTACCAAAAGATATGTCTGAAATTATTGCTCTATGTGCCATTTTGATCATTTTAACTTCATGAATGTTATGTGTATGAGTAGGAGCAGAAATCTTAATCTCGAGTCTTAGTCCATGGAAGATGGAATAGAATGGAATGATTCAACATGATTCAAAATGATTTTATCCAACAATACTGCAGTTGTAAGAGCTACTTAAAAATATGTATGCAGAAAGGCAAAGACTTGATCATTACTTTTCTTCTATTTGAGACAAAATCACCTAAGATCTATTTCTCCAAAGTATGTAAACTTATGTTGTAATGCAAGATTATAATTTATTGGTTAATTTAGGTACACATGGCCACATAAAACATGCTCCATTAAATTTATGCCCATCTTTGTTTTGCACAATAAGCTATTAATGTATTTTTACAAAGCCATCTCCATAATTGGTGATGGAGTCTACACAGTTTTACTACTGCGACCTAACCTTTTATTTTTATTTAACAATTATTCATTTGTATGTTCTAAGTGCACATAATATACTCTGATTTAGAAAAGTTGATATGTAGGAATTATTTTAAAAGCCAGCAAACCTTTCAACTAAGTAAAATCACATTTTTATATGTTTACAAAAATACAATTTGAAAATGATATTTTTATCATTATTTAGATTTTTAGTATCTTTTTTCCCCAGATTGTCTTATTTAGGACATCGGCAAATATTACACCAATCTCTTTCTATTGGTTATAATTTAGAAGGACCTTCATCTCCTGGACTGAATAGGGGTACTACCTGCTGTCTGTTCCTTTGTCCCTTTGTCAGTTGGGACATACCATTGTGGAAGTCAAATAATAGGATGAAGTAGACTAACTTGATTAATATTGTTTTATCGTGATTGCAATTAGTATGCTAGGGTAACCAACGAAAATCGCACGGGAAAACAACACACACTTACATTTACACATACATTTGTAAAAAGTACGCATTTAATAAAGTTCCAGCACATATTCTTTTATATTTAAATGTAATAGACTTAGAGGTTTAATATTATAATGTTAAAACTACATTAAAGGTAAATAAGGCTCAGGATATAAGAAATGTATCATATTTACTATCATTTTCATCTGCACATTACCATCAGGAATCCACTACTATTGATGAAGCGATCACTTCCTGCGAACGCTAGTTATGAAAGATAAAGGATTAATGCTAAAAATGAAATTGTGTTTGGAATGGTTTAAACTGGATTAGGTCAGTTCCCACAGTCACAACATGTGCTCAGCTGTTGAAGTGTGCTGGCCCCCACCTTATCAGTGGAATCCTTTGAACTAACCTATGATCTGAATTGTACTGGACTGACCTGACCCCTGGACCAATGAAGAAAGACCTTAGCTTATCTTTGTGTACATTGTGACTTCATCACTGTTCTTTTGTTATCTCAAACTGCATATAAGCAAGTCTATGAGCCAGTGTAAAATTTCTCTCTCTTCCTGACTGCAGACTACAAAACTGAATATGGTCCTGGGCCCAGGGGAAGCACTTGCGTAATGTATTCAGTTTATACTATCCCGTTTATTGTTATACCGTTTATGCATCATCATGGTTTGCTGTTATCCTGCTATCTTTTGCTATTAAATCTCTTTGCACGTAGGAACCACAATAATCACATTGGACAATATTTATTAGTAGCAACAAAGCGGGACATTACACCATATATGCCAATGCATCTATTACACTATTGTTTAACTCTACTCCTGTAAATCCTGATATCAGCCATACTAGTCTCCTAACAGAAATGGCATTTATTTAAGTACTTACTACTGAAAGTTAAGTTCTGGGCCATCCAAGTACCGGTGAACATATAGTGTTTCTATGGGAATGGCAGATGCTATAGGTGAAGACCTTGCTTAGCTAGTTCTAGGAACTCATTTAGTGTCTGATATCAGCCCTACTTAATGTGAGTGCAATTTATATTTTTTATAGTAGCCTAAAACTTTTAACAAAACAGTTTTTTTTAATTAAAATAGGTGTTGTATCATTATTTTATCTACATTTGACCTTTAAATCATTCTACTAATATGAGAGTGTTCTAAGTTATCTTGCATAGCAATTACCAGTTGACCAATATATCAATAAACTATTGATTCCATAACAGTGTTTATTCCATAAACTTGTCTCTATTTTCAATGTAGCTCAAAATAATCTAAAGTAGCTCATCTAAGGATCAACCAACTGAGATTAAACTAACTGCCCTTGCTAATTCTTTCCAAATTTCAGCTGCTTTTCTTGCAAAGGTGGTTTACAATATCACTGTTACACTGAACAAAGTATTTAAAAAAATAAATTAAAACACATCACTAAACATCCATATTTAATTATTTTAATTATCTCGAAATTACACTATATCCTGTCCCTCGTTCAGACCATTGAGGTTAAAGTATCTAAAGTATGAATCCAATAGGTCTCTTTTTTAGGCAATATAAGGTACCTAACTCCTGTTTTACTGTGAACATTTTCTAAAGCCCCGTATTCCAATATTTTAAAATCTGCAATGTGTTCTTGAGTGAAGTGATGTTGAAGACTTTGGAACTTATTCATAAAGGTACGTATCTGATGATTTTGAGCGTATCATATGCAAAATCATGGAAAATCACTCTGTGCATAGCCAGATTTGGGACTAGCGGCCATGAACAAAGCCCTGTCCACTGTATCTTCAATCACAATGGACAGTTAATACAGCCTGCGATTTTGGATAGTGAATGGTGCAGGGAAGGGGCATTTGGCAGTAGTCAATTTACAGTAGGGTCGTGTCAAACGCAAGTTTTTCTACCATATCCCTTGCTCCAGCTACAGGGCTAGTCTAAGTCTTGATCAGTAGTGATGACAGTCTTGTATGCATGTGTTTGCATTCTTAAGCAACTGTAAAAAATGTATTTTATGTTCAGAAGACATTAACAACATCCTAATAAATGTATTTTATGCCAAAAAAAGTAAACATAAAACCATTTTTTTTACTGTTTATTGATTTAAGCCTATATTATTAACAAGTGACATTTATTCAATATTTTTTATTTCTCATTTGCTAATTTATAGTCATCATCATCATCATCATCATCATTTATTTATATAGCACCAGCAAATTCCGTAGCACTTTTCAATTGGGAACAAACATTAATAAAACAATACTGGGTAATACATACCGACAGAGAGGTAAGATAACCCTGCTCGCAAGCTTACAATCTATGGGACAATGGGAGTTTGAAATACAAGGGCACGTGCTACATCATATCGCACACTGGACCAGTTATAATGCAAAGGTAAAAGTATTGAGTGGGCTGTGTGATCATTCACACAGCAATGTTGGTCAGAGGTTTGTTGTCTTGTGTTATAGGGTGGTAATAGGGTAACCTAGGGAGATTAAGATGGTGGTTGAGGAATATCATAAGCTTGCCTGAAGAGGTGGGTTTTCAAAGAACGCTTGAAGGTTTGAAGACTAGAGGAAAGTCTTACTGTGCGAGGGAAGGAATTCCATAAAATGGGTGCAGCCAGAAAAAAATCCTGTAACCGGGAATGGGAGGATGTGATGAGAGTGGAAGAGAGACAGAGATCTGTGCAGAATAGAGGTGTCCAGTTGGGAGATATTTTGAGACAAGTGAGGAGATGTATGTCAGTGCTATTTTGTTGACAGCTTTGTATGTTAGGAGAAGAATTTTATATTGGATTCATTGAAATACAGGCATCCAATGTAGAGACTGACAGAGTGGCTCAGCAGAGGAAGAATAGTTTGAAAGGAAGATCAATGTAGCAATTGTGTGCAAAATAGATTGTATGTGTTCAAGTCTGACTTTGGGAAGACCAGTAAGTAAGAAAATAGTCGATGCGGAAGATGATGAGTGCATGAATTACGGTTTTTGCGGTGTCTTGTGTAAGATATATGCGTATTCTGGAAATGTTCTTTAGATGTATGTAACATGATTTAGATATGGATTTGATGTGGGGAATAAATGATAGTTGTGAGTCAAGGATTACACCTAGGCAGCGAGCTTTTGGGGTGGGATTTATGTGTCACGGTCACAAACAGGAGTACAGCTAGGAGTCACGAATATGGTGAAAACACTCTATTTATTTGCAGAAAAGTATAAATAGCAGGTAATTGAGAGCAGTAGTAAATACCAGGTGCAAGGTGATGCAGGAAATGATACGAATGTTCAGAAACCAGCAGGTAAGCAGCTAATGCAGGGAAGCAGGAAGTATGAACGGGTTCCAAGCAGGCATGAACCAGAGGAGCAAGGCAGGAGGAAGAATCCACAGGTTGCAACAAGGATATGACATCACAGGATGGGACAACAATAACCAGCCATGTATGCTGGGAGTAACAGGTTTAAGAAGGGACACACCCAGGTGCAAGGAATAATTACAGGGCAGGTTAACCCCTGATACAAACAAGCAGGGCACAATAGCAGCACCTCTGGTGAATGAAGGTACTGCTGCAACACACAAAAAGAACAAATAATAAAGTCCAAAAGTCCAGGAGGCAGGAGCTGCCAGGCAAAGCAGTAAGCTGTAAGCAGATCATTACATTATGGTCATGTTATCAACAAAAATAGAAATGTCAGGCACAAAGTTTCTGTTTTTGGGTGGGAATATTATTAATTCAGTTTTTGAAAGATTGAGTTTGAGTTGACGAGAAGACATCCAAGATGAAATGGCAGACAGTCAGTAACGCGAGAGAAATCAGATGGTGAAAGATCAGGAGAGAATAGATAGATTTGTGTATCATCTGCATAGAGATGATACTGAAATCTAAAGGAGCTTAGTCCCCACAAGTATTTGACAAATCCTGCAGTGTCTTGTGTAGTAGAGCACAGCAGACCTACACCTGATATCAATAGAGCTTGTGTCTTGAAAACCATGTCTTGATGAATTTGGGCAAGCGCAAAGCCGAAATACGTGCGTATTAAATCAATGCAGGTTGTGCTCAGTATGTGTGCCTTGATGAATCGGGCCCTGTGTGTTTTCAATACTTATCTGTCTTACAGTTTTTCAGTAACATTAAGGATTGGGAGAATGGAATATTATTCTTCCAGTGAGATAGATGACGGGATGTAAATTTTTGTGTACCACTTAAAAAAGTGCTGGTTTCAATAATATTTGACTCATTCACTACCAGTACAATATCTAAACAAATCTGTTTTCCTCTTATGCTCTTTAATGTAAATGTTAATTTTTTTTTATTAAATCTATACTCTTGTCTTCTGAACTTTCCCCAATGTTATCTCCTATAAAATGTTATTATTGAAACCTTCACTTCTGAGTTAGAAATATATTCAGATTCAATTCCTCTCATAAAATCATTGGCAAATCTAGGGGCAATTTTTGTCCCCATAGTCGTTCTTTGTTGCAAATAAGATTGATCTCAACATTTGAAATAATTGTGGTTTAAAATAAATTCTATTTTTTCCAATATACAAACATTTTTTTATTCAGTCAAATGTGAATCTAGGCAGCTCATTTGTTCTAGGTTGTATTGCTTTTTCATGGGGTATAGAGGTATATAATGACTTTATATCTTCAGTAAAAAGTTTTACAACCTTCATTCCACTTAAAATCATTTAAAACTCAGTATGTCAGTAGAAACCTTAATATACGATTTTAACATTTTAACATAAGTTTGTAACATAACGGAAATGTACTGGGAGATTCTAGCCACAAAGAATCTTTTCCTGAGATTATAGGCCTGCCAGGAAGAAAAATGTATTCATGTGAATCTTGGTTATATGATGCAATATATAAATATCCTAGGTTGCTTATTATGTAAATAATTCAATTCCTCCTGGCAGATTGTTCCCTCTTTGCTTTCTTCCAACAACATAATTGATAGTTCTCCTAATAAAGGATAAGTGGAATCACTTTCTAATGCTTTATAGTTTATTCCATCCATTCATATCCTACCTGCCTCTATTAACTCTTTTAAATAAGTTTCTTAATGGTGTACCACTACCTCTCTCTTTATGATATATATATATATATATATATATATATATATACAGCAAGTGCTTTTGTTAAATGATGATCATTAAACATAAATTTGACTTTCCACATATTGTTTTCAAGTTTGGATCAACCAGCAGCAACAGCATGAGGGACAAAAACAGAAGCAAGCCATGGAGGAGTAGGACCCAATATTGTCCACGAAGAGCAAGTGAAAGAGGGACCAGTAGAGGAGATGACCATGGAGTAGTTGACATTGGAGGAGGTGGCCAAAGATTAGGAGGCCAGTCCACCACCTTTTATGGTACCCACCTACTCCCCACCTCCTGGAAAAGACAGCCCCTTCTTCAGAAGGAGTGAGAGATCCATTCAAAGGAACTCCCAATGAAGTAAATAAAGTAGAAGTCTTATCCTAGCTGATAAACATGTTTGCTTTTGTATGGATGACTCTGGGGGGCCTGATTCATTAAGTAGAGCAAAGCATAAAAATTTAGTAAATTTGCACCTTGGCAAAACCATGTTGCATTGGAGGGGGAGGTAAATTTAAAATGTGGGGACAGATTTATAGTTGGAATAGGGCATGTCCTAGATCAACTTTAAATTTCAGTGTAAAACTAAACCTATTAAGTAATTGAGTGCCAGCATTTTCCTTATGTGCAAAATAATAAACTAATTTGCCCCCCTTGCACTGTAACATGGTTTCTCCAGGAGCAAACTTAATCCTTTTTTTGCTTTGCTTTCCTTACTAACTCAAGCCATGTATGTCTTACATGGCTCAATGTTTGCTATGCAACATGAGTGTCTATGTGTATCTTTAGAAAAGTGTATAAATATTTTAATTAGTTTAAAAGCATTGTCTTGGTATTTAAACTTGTAGCAGAAATGATGCCATGAGCTGCATTTGCTTGCAGAAGCAATTCATCCACAAACCGATTAGTTCAGCAGTTTTTACGCAACAAAAAATATGCTTATTAGGCACAACGTTTTTAAACATTAATAGATCCAATGTGGCAAAATTGTGTAATTCATAGAAGCTTTAGTGTTTTAGGGACATACAAACAAACTTGCTGCATTCTGTTATTTCGAGCAGACTTATGTATAGTTGGTGCTTTTGGGCAATATACAGAGAATATTTGTTACTCACATCAGTCTCGACCCCATTGGAGCTTACAGCCTAAATTCCCTAACATGCACAGTCAGATACACAGACTAGGGTCAATTTGATAGCAGCCAATTAACCTAACAGTATGTTTTTGTCGTGTGGGAGGAAACTGGAGCACCTGGAGAAAACCCACGCAAACACAGGCAGAACATACAAACTCCACACAGATAAGGCCTTGGTTGGGAAATGAACACATGACCCCAGTGCTGTGAGGCAGTAGTGCTAACCACTAAACCACCGTGCTGCCCATATACATTATGAATGCTCAAAAAGCCTTTATTTCTTATAATCAAAACATATTGTAAAAATAAAGATAAATAGTAAATCTATTTTCAAACCCAGATTCTTAACAATAATGGATGAATTCTGTATTTAGGGCATATTTAATGTATATGAAAAACATATTTTAAATATTAGAAAAAAGAGTTGTCAGCAGAGGCAAAACTTGAGCTGTCCTAGGCATACCTGGAAGGCATCCACAGACAGATGGATGTCATCCGACTCGCCCTAGACCAGACTAGGAATTTAATGTTTTAATTATATAAAAAGAAAAAAATATATTTGTGCTGTCTCAGTACACAATATATACACACTGTTAATGTAGCATTACTATATTCATCCAAAATATAATATAAGGAATATATTTTTAAAAGTGAAACATGTAGCACACTAAACACATTCTAAAACAGCTGTAATTTACATTAGATTCAAATAGAAATTCTAGGTTGAGTTTTGCATAAGTAAGTCTTGGTGCATATGATGCTATTGCACAACTGGATATATGTCCATCATTTTTTAAACCTACATCCACCCTTCATTGTCACAAACCTGTTCAGTCTTTAGGAATATACTTTTATCAACACAGTGGTCAATAACATGTTTAAAGATCTGAATATATAAAAAAACTAAATATTTTTTAATTTTTTCATATATGATTCAATAAGTAATTAAGTAACCGTGTCCACCACATCTGTTGAAGATGTTTCTCTTCCTTTAAATAACATTGACCATGCAGTAAAGTATCTGATGGAACCTATGCCTTACATTGCCTGTTTTGTGGATCAGGAATAGGGAATGTATAATTAGAAAGGAGTTGAAAATAACTAGAAACCACATGAGCCCAAGAGTATTTATATAATAGAAAACAATTAGATTGCTTATGACATGTAAAACATAGCAAGCAAAGCAGAACAATATGGATCTAATAGCAGTATAATAAGCACTCAGGTGGACAGATACATTATTGTGTTGTGACTTTTCATTCTATTTATATGAAGGCACCGAGACATCATTAGAAGGATCGCTGACATGTATATGAGGAATGGTACAATATTCTCACATGTAAATACATATATCTTATATCCATTTGTGGTATCCAAGATCTATTTGTCAGAAAGACATCTGTGGAATTTATGTCACTTATCTTAATCAACCAAACCATTAAAATGTAACAAATTGAGATCAGCACAGAAGCAGTAATGAGGAAGACAATCCGTTCTGATACTATCCTCTTCAGACGTGAATAGAAGAGGTTGTGGAAGAGGGCAATCTTAAAGCAAAAGATAATGGATAACAGGGCCACCAACCAGATTGCGCAGTAATTGGAGAAAAAGAAAACACTCGAGGATCTAGGTTAATGCGAGGACATAAATCAAGAATTGAAAAAATTTGAATAAGCATCTTCGAGATCCCAAGGGAGATGAGAACTTGGCCAATGGGAGTCACTGGTTTTCCTTTCAGCCAGTAAAAGACATTCAAAGCTGGGATAAATGAATGTATCACTAGTCCTGCTGAAAGGACAAATCCTGGTGGAACAAGTCGTGCAATAGAAGCCATCACTGAACAATCCATCCTCTCGAAAGAAGACATCTAATGATGTTAGTCTATCAAGTGATCCTTTTATTCTAGTGTTGCAATATTTCAACATGTAATGCAAATTATAATGCAAAGACACTGGTTTATACAAATGATAATCAAATAAATTTTTCAATCTCCACATCGCAATATCCATGCTTTACTCCATCTACAGCATCTTTCATTTTGGCATCCCCTTCAGTAATCTCCACACTCCGTGCTGCTAATGCCTATTCCAAATTTACTCTAGAGTACTATAAACAGTACTCTTACTAATGTATCTTTATCAATATTTATATATCCTCAATTATTATTAATAGATATTAGTGATATTTGTCTAGCATATATGACACAAAACTAGTGACAATTCATTATGCCATCCCTCCCATTATCCCACCCATTTCCTCACACTTTCCACCACATCCAATCATTTTAACTCCCTCCAGATGCTCCCCTGTATCTCATTGGAAGACCTTAAGAATTAGAGAGTATTTAAACTGCTATGGGACACCCATCCTTTTCCACATCCCTGGGACAAGATGAAACACATTAGATTTGTACTCACACTTACTTCACTCACGTGATCCACGCTTGCAAGCAGTGGAATGCACTGATGCCTGTGTGTTCCACTTGGTAGGAAGCAAACTGTATGTGGAACGCATTCTGCGATCCACCAACAGAAGGAGACAGGCATCACAGAGTGCAACACCACTTGCCACCAATGATAAGTACTAACATACTTTATAGAAAAACTGCTCTTCTTAGAGCAAAGGACTAACAGCATTTACTAACTGATCTCCTCACAGCTGCCAGCTAATAACACACACCAACAGTCACCCATTAGACACATGAACCACTACACCACACATAAGTACTACACCTTGTATGCACATTACCACACACAGTATTTACCACTTGAATTTTAAATCACATAACAGAAAAAGCATAATTTAAAGAGTTTTAAACCTCTTTAATAGACATCCACAGACCCCCACGTAGACTTTACAAAACACTTTGACACTTTCCATCTTGACATACACCACTTACACCTTTACATATTAATGCCAGCTAGTAAAATTTAGACCTTATGACACAATATAAGCGCACAACCCAAATCAAAATTTAATGACATACAGTACATACTCACTCATCCTGAGATAATTACAAGTCTTTCACATTAGAGGCAAGACTTTTTTGGATCCTTTGAGATCGGTGAGATTCAGTACTGCCTACAACGGAGATGTGGAATCTAAGGGGGTGAAGGTATTCACCAAGGACTCCCAGCAAAGAGGTTTGGTCTTGGCTGCTTCAGCCCTGTAGGTCGCTGTTCTCTGGGCAGGTACCAGGCAAGACTGGTTGGAGATGGTGTAGGTTTAGTACTGGTAGAGGTTTTCAGATGACCGGCACAGCTGGAAGGCTGGAGACTCTGGTTACCCAGGTACGATGGGTGATTGCAGGTATAGGATGTCTGGATTGCCAGATTAAGCTGGGAGGTTGATGCTTATGGTTTTCCTAGTTTGACAGATGACTGCAGGTACAAGATGTCTAGATTGCCTGGTTAAACTGGGGAGCTGGTGACTCTGGTTTTTTGAGTTTAACATATGTCAGCTGATACAAGATGTCTTGATAGCCAGCTTAAGCTGGGAAGCTAGTGGCTTTAGTTTTTCGAGTTTGATAGATGACTGCAGGCATAACATGTCTGGATTGTCAGGCTAAGCTGAGAAGCTGGCGACTCTGGTTTTCCAAGTTGATGGCTGACTGCAGATTTAGGATCTCTGGATTGACAGATAAAGCTGAGAAGCTGGAGACTCTGGTTTCCAAGTAGATTGGGGCCTGCAGATTTAGGATATCTGTATTGCTAGATAAAGCTAAGAAGCTGGAGACTCTGTTTTTCCAAGTTGATGGCTGACTGCAGATTTAGGATGTCTGGTTTTCCAGGTTGACAGGTAACTGCAGGGAACCAAAGAAACTTCAACTGTGGAGGCTGAAGGGCAAGAATATCTGGCAATTTGGGAAATACACAGATGCCTTAAATATCTGAAAGAAGTGAGTAGGAGAAACAGCTAATCAGCCTATGGCTGAATGCCAGAAAAGATAAAAGACCCAAATCCAAGAAGGCAGCTGGCCCTAGATAGATGCAGTGCCTCAGCTCCAGGAGAAGGTGGTGACCCCCAGGTAAACATGCTGGTCTGCAGGTCTGGTACTTGTCTGTACAACCCCTTTTAAACTAAATACCTTAAACCAGGTTTATGAGGAAAAAAATGTGTCAAATTTCTTCAGGAGGCCTGAAGCATGATGATAGGAAGAGTTTTCCCAAGAGGTACCGGATTCCCCCACTAGAGCTCTTAGAACTGAGAATCTGGCCTAATGCAAATTCCTCTTCTTGTTGTGCACTGATGTTGGAAGGAATAGCTAAAGTGGATGAAAAGCAATTGATCACAAAAGGTTTTAATAGGTAGATATTAAAGATGTTGGCAATGACGAGAGAAGTTGGGAGTTTTAGTTTGAAGGACTTCGGGGTAATGACTTAAAGGTTCTTAAAAGGACCAATGAATGTTCATGATGGGGACTTTCGGAAATATGTTCTTAGTGAAGAGCCATACTATGTCTCCCACCTTCCCAGTAGGTGTACTGGTTGGAGGATTTTTTGAGGCATTTGAGAACTCGTGTCCAGATGGAGGAAAAGGGATAGATACCATACACAATGAAGAAAGGTGTTACAGAGGTAGACTATTGGAAAAGATTATTATGAGTAGAAAGTTGGACCAGTTATCTTAAGTAGAGAAGGTATAGATTCTGATGAAAGTCTCTAGGTCCTGGTGAAGCCTCACGGTTGGGCTAGACTGAGGATGGTATATGGATGAGAAATATTGAGCTAATTCCAATGGGAACGTGATAATTTGGAGATAAACTGGACTCCTTGGTCAAGATAATTTCTATGGGACAGCAATGCAAGTGAAAAATGTCTTTAATGAAGATCTAGGTGAGGACAAGAGCAATGGAAGATTCACAAATGGGATGAAATAGGTCATTTTCAAAAACCACTCAACCACTACCCAGACTTTATTGAATTTCTTGCAAGGAGTAAGATTGGTAATAAAGTGCTGGACACAAGTATCACAAGCCATCACAAATTCTCTTACATCAGAGTGGAGAGTAGGTTACCAATAACTTCTGGAGATGATTTCTGTAGTCTTCAGTTTTCCACCATGACCTGAGAAATGAGAGGAATTGATCCAGTGAGGAAAGTAATCTCCAAAGTTTTGGTGGGACAAAAGTCCATCCAGGAGGGGAGGTTAAAGGAGGCACTACTAAGATAGAGTATAAGAATTTTGGGGTCTAGAAAGGGATGACTCTCAGAATCCTTCATTTCCAGTTCATTGTCAAAGTCCCGAAACAGGACATCTGCCTTTTTGTTCTTGTGTCTGGGCTTAAAAGTAATCTGGAGGTCAAAGCGGGAGATGAATAGTGACCTACAAGCCTGGTGAGGTAGGACATTACACAAAAAGAACACTCAAAGATGAAGTCTTCTTGAGGATGGTTTCTGAGAGAGTACTGCTCCCACTCCCACAGAAGAGGCATGGAGCTCTAGATAGAAGGGTAAGATAGTATCGTGTTGTCTGAGAGCAGGAACAAAAAATAAAGCCTTTTTGAGGAGATAGAAGGCTTTTAAGACTGCTGTGGACCAATTCTTCATGGCTACTGCTTTGTGAGTGAGTGCCACTATGGGGGCAACAATAGTGGAATAGAGATCCATCTGTAGATCAGAACAAGGTATCAGGTACCCAAGAAAGGCCATTTGAGTTGCCTCTAAGGAACACTTCTCCACTTTGCAGAAGAGATGATTTTGGCAGTGTCTAGATGAACCTCAGAGACTGGAATACGATATGAGACTAGGCAGTAAATTTATCAAGCTGCAAGTTCCGAGGGGGCTGAAAAGTGAAGATGTTGCCTATAGCGATCAATCAGATTCTAAATATCATTTTGTAGAATGTACTAAATTAATGATAACAAGAATCTGATTGGTTGTTATAGGCAACATCTCCACTTTTCAATATGGTCAGAAACTCGCAGCTTGATAAATTTACCCCTAGGTATTTAGAGAAAATTTAAATGTCATCTAGGTAAAACTACCACACAGTTATAGGAAAAGGTCAGTGAGATCTCAGTGACCAAACTTTGGAAGACCACAGGTGAGTGACAGAGCCCAAAAGGCATGACTAGGTACTTGTAGTGATAAATGCAGTCTCCCACTCATTCCTGCTGCAAATCCGGATCAAATTGTATGCAGTGCATGTTGGAAAAAGGAGTGGTTTATCAACCTGGCAATCTTGATGGTGATCCTTGCAAGTTTTTGATGGTTAAAG
Source organism: Mixophyes australis (assembly GCA_036250195.1). Taxonomy (NCBI): domain Eukaryota; kingdom Metazoa; phylum Chordata; class Amphibia; order Anura; family Limnodynastidae; genus Mixophyes; species Mixophyes australis. The sequence goes on along the minus strand of JAVHZZ010000003.1, from coordinate 16,917,471 downwards.
TTTTCTGGAACCAAAGAAGCACAGAGTCTTACTGGGTTCCTGACGTTTTTACCTTCCCTCTCAAAGTACTGGGGCAACGTAATCCATGGTTGAGATGTCCATGTGTGGACCAGTATCCTGTGCGCATTGGGGCAGCAGAGTTTCCTAGTGGTTAGCACTTCTGCCTCACAGCACTGGGGTCATGAGTTCGATTCCCGACCATGGCCTTATCTGTGTGGAGTTTGTATGTTCTCCCTGTGTTTGAGTGGGTTTCCTCTAGGTGCTCCGGTTTCCACCCACACTCCAAAAACATACAGGTAGGTTAATTGGCTGCTATCAAAATTGACACTAGTCTCCCTCTCTGTCTGTCTGTCTGTCTGTATGTGAGTTAGTATCTATATTAGGAAATTTAGACTGTAAGCTCCAGTGGGGCAGGGACTGATGTGAATGGGTTCTCTGTACAGCGCTGTGGAATTAGTGGCGCTATATAATTAAATAAATAAAGATGATGATGATGATGTGTGCATGCATAGTTGAGGTGTACAGGTTGCTACATGTTAAAACTGAACAGCTGTTCAGCTGTTTGAGTGCTTTGTCCTTGGCCCGGTGGGTGAGTCGCAATCTGTGCAGGCTTGTGTCTGACAGGTTCTGTCACTAAATTAAAGTGTTGAATCAAGGAAATAGAACGTATATAAAGAAACAAACGCCTATCACCCGATCGATCGGGCTTCCTCAGGGAAAGTGTGTGTTGACACCAAGGTGCCCTTTTTGTCTAAGTAGTTCCTTAGCTAAAGAGGGCAGGTTGGAGAGTGTGCCATTTAGAGATTGGTTGCTCTAGAGTTCAGAACAGGTGATGGAATATGCCTCTGGCAGAATTAAGGAGTATATGCCTCTGTTCAAATTTTTTTATATGCATCATTTTCCTGCATGTGTTGTGAATGCATACATCAATATACTCATCCACAATAAAATATAAGGAATATATCTTTAAAAGTGAGCAGTCTTTATTGAGAAATATGGCATGCTAAACACATTCTAAAAACAGCTGTAGACTACCCTAGATTAACCTGGAAAGTGTAGGCTGAGTTGGGCATGAGAGTGTCTTGGTGCATATGATACTATTGTACAACTTGATGCATATTTAGATGTCTGACACTGAACTTACACATATACATGTATTTTTTTATATTTATTATTTTCCTGCATGTGTTGTGAATGTATTTATGTGTCTGTTGGGGTGTCGGGGTTCACCGATACTTCTATTAATTCCCTGCAATGTCAGTCAGATCTCCCTTGATTTTCAGTCGACTGGTGAACAGAAAAACACACAACAACTGTATGATATAATGTTGAGTAATTCTGATTCTGTTCCAACCAGAGGTTACTTCAGACTTTTTATTTATACAGTAAACAAATAGGGGTATAGTAGTTTAACAACCAATTATAAGACAGTAAATTATTAGAGGTATAGAAGCTTGACAACCAATCATAATTATTAGAGGTATAGAAGCTTAACAACCAATCATAAAACAGTAAATTATTAAAAACAACAACAAGCTAATTATGCGTACTCTGAATCTTTCTTATTTATATTTTTTGTATTCTCAGGCATTCTACCATCAGTCTGGTTACTTTACATAGAACGGTATTTAGCTGTGCGCCCTTGAATTATTCATGTTCTCCGAGAACATCTTCTTGTAACATTGTTGCAAGGCTTCAATTTCTTTCTTTTCTCATTCTGAGTAAAATATCTGCTAATTTCTTTTAAGGCTATAGCATATTAATTTCTAAAGCTTAGCACATGAATGATATTAAATCAATAATCATACAATTTCACCCTTACATGTCCAAATCTACATCAACCCCTCAGTGTCAACAATCTGTTCAGTCTTTATGAATATACTTGTTTCAAGACAAGGTGAGAACTTGTTCAATGGGTGTCACTGGTTTTCCTTTCAGCCAGTAAGAGACATTCACAGCTGGGATAAATTAATGTATCACTAGTTTTGCTACAAGGACAAATCCTACTGGAAGAAGTTGTGCAATAGAAGCCACCACTGAGCAAAACTTTTCTATTTTTCAAAATTTGTCAATTTGTAATGGGTCCTTCAGTTACATATTTATATTTAAGAAAGGGTGTTCGTGTGAGAGTGTCACCGCAGCTGCAGACTCAACATAAAATGCTATTTTTCAATACTCAATTTTGAAAGGATCATTCAGTGACTTCTGTATTAAAAAAGGTTATTTCCGTGTCAGTGTCAATGCAGTTGCACACCCCAAAAAACGCTATATATTCTAAACTTTTTTCTATTTTTCAATGCTTGGCAAATTTGAAAGGGTTATTCAGTGACATCTATATTATAAAAAGGGTGTTTGCATGTGAGATTTTGTTCTGGCCATTTTTGACAATCAGCGACCGCATGTAGAATATTGCAGAGGCAGCAAAAATATGTAATTTGCCATGCCATCAATTGAAGCAAGCTCATTAGATAAAATAATAAACAACAAAAATGTAATGTAAGGTGCAAGAGACAGACATTTTTAAATGCTACTCTCACACTAAATTTGGAATGTTATAGGTTAGCATGCTCTATGGAGAGTGAAAGGGCACTAACAATCAAATATCTTTAGATGGATATAGGAACATTAGATATTTATACAAGTAGATACCCAATTGTATAACACTACATTATTTGCTCTTTCTATATAAATAAAGTATGTTGATAGACAAAGGTGGCCTGCACTCAAACAAAAAAATTCAAAGACTGGCAATATGCACTTCTCAATGGGCAAAGCATTCATTGTTAGCCAAGATTGGAGTTTTTAAATACCTTGCCGCTATATAAATAAATGATGATATTAACAGACAAAAGTGGCCTGCACCCACACTACAAAACTTCAAAAAATACACACACAATACATTTCAAATGTTACAGTGCATCCATTGTAGACAATGAAGCTACAGTAATAGGCACAGGTCATTGGATGGACAGTGATATGAATGAATAGAGTTAGACATTTATAAAAGTAAATAGACAAAGTTGACCTGCACTCACACTACAAAACTTCAAATACTATGCACACAATACATTTTGAATGCTACAGGCCATCCATCAGAGACAGTGAAGCAACAGTAACAGGAAGAGGTCAATGGATAGACAGTGATATGAATGAAAAGAGTTAGATATTTATAAAAGTAAATAGATAAAGGTCGCCAGCATACTACAAAACTTCAAAGACTAGTACTATGTACTTCTTGATGGGCAGAGCATTCATCATTAGCCAAGAGAAGAGCTACAAGTAAAGTAGACCTTCACCATAATGCTGCCCTAATGAATCAAACCAGGGGTATTGTCTATATATTTATGGGGAGGAATGAAGAATCAGTCCACCAGGGGAAGTTTAATCCAACTGCCTGAGACTTGCAGTGGATGTGGTCCCCAAGGCCCATGTATTTAAAAATGGAATGTATGTAAATAATATTTATATGTTCTATTGGTAACATGTAAGAAATATATAAAACAGACAGTTCAAATAGGGCAATAACTGCTCTTCCCACGTAAGTAAGTATGCATAATACTCACTTTAATGCAGATTTGGTTGCCCGAAACATGCAATTGAAAGTCCACATTCTGAGAAATGGCCATGGCAAAGAACACATGTAGAGATGGAGATATGATGGCTGATAATTGCTAAGTGATGCAGTTAGAGAACCGTAAAGACTAATTAATTATTTTTGGAATTGAATGGGAGAAAGAAAATGGAATGATAACAAAATTTCAAAATCCTCCATTAAGGCAGCTCATTGCAGACTTTGGCCAAAATTGTTGACAATTATTACAGTTGTGAAGAGATTATTAGAAAACAGGCTGGAAAAGACTGGAAAAGGATATTAATGCTATAAAAGTAATATAGGAGCAAAAGACAGTTACAAACCCAAAATATGAACCCGTTTTAGAACCAAATCCACATACAAAAGCAAAACGCTGGGATCAGCTCACATCTCTAATAAATACAACACAATGAGAGGTAAAAAGTTGTTGACCTTGGCTGTTTGATACTGTCAGTATTTTGACTTGAATAATAATTGATGTTCTTTTCTACAAAGAACTTTCACTAACAACAGTCAGAAAAGATCATATGTAACACATAACGGAAGGGAAATGAAGTTAAAATACATTTTATGAGTTAGCAAATACTAAAGATGTGCACTGACCACTATGCTTTATTTTTGGATATGGTTTTGGTTCTAAAATATTTTCGTGTTTTATTTTTTTTACTGGTTTTGCTCAAAAAGCCTGAAAGGTTTTGGCTTTAGTTTTGGATCTGGATTTAATTAAACATTGTGAAAACTAGGCAAAATTATGTGATTTTTAGCTATTTTTTCTCATATTATACAATATACAGTCATTTACAGTCATAGTCAGGTGGCAGTTTAAAACAATGATACAATCCCCAGTGGCGCAGCAGTGTGCATAAATTATCTACATGCAGTTTGAGATTAAAATGCAGGATAACAGTGGTAGTGGGAGAAGCCGCGCTTCCTACTGGATGTAAGTGCAATCACTAAGTAGAGCCTATATAATGATAAAGGGAGTTCCCACCCTCTAAAGGGTAATACAAAAATTGTTGTGTTAGGTTCTAGGGCGCATGAAGATGTGTAATTGAAGGTGTGTTAAAATTAAATGAACTTTAATGTAATAAGTATCACTGTGACATCAAAATGATCAATTCTGGCCAGTATAAGTTACAGAGTTATGACATGCATTAGCAGCACATATCCCTGAGGAAGCACATACTCTTTTGAGGGGTGAAAGGCGTTGGATTAACGCTATATTTCTCAAATTTCAACACCAGCCTTGGCAGTATCCCACACTCATCACCAGGAACTGCCACAATCATTCAAACATTGCCCGCATACACGCACGCTGCAACCACATCAGCCGTGTCTTCATCACCAGCCGGCAAACACCGAGGTCAGACTGCGCATGTGCAGCCTTGGAAACTAAAGGTCTCTGACGGGACCCATGAACGAGCAGCGCCACCCGCATTTAGGGTGGGAAGGAGTGCCCGAACTATAGAAGAGCAACTTCTCTACTCTACAAGCAACATCCTATCACAAACATGAGTTATTGGGACTATTTCCCACAGCAATATCTGGACATATTTGACTTCTACAGTCTATGTATGGAACTATCCATTATTGAACCATTCCGAATTATCTTCACATACTTCGCATCATCCACTGGACGGACTTATTTCTGCATAGATATAAATTGCATATATCTGCATTTTGTTTTTATGTGAATATTTGACTTGAACCGCTTTAATTTCAATCTTGCCGCCTACATCCTGCGATATTACCAGCATCTCAACATATTACTGCTTATGCATGTCATAACTCTGTATGTCATTCTGGCCAGAATTGATAATTTTGATGTCACAGTGATACTTATTACATTAAAGTTCATTTAATTTTAACCTACAATTACACATCATCATGTGCCCTAGGACCTTACACAATTTTTGAGATTAAAAGGACAATAATAAGTCATCCTTCTGGCTAAGCTTAAGTGTAGTATCTGAACTAGTGCAGCTGGCTCTGGACACCCTGAAAGGAAGGATCTCCTTGGTCTTATGCTGGAAGGGTGGTGGTGTTTAAAGTCCAAGATGCCTGTTCCTCCGGGAGACAGGGCCTGGAGGTGACCTGAAAATTTAGGAAGGGCCTCGGATGCAGTGTATGGGGTGTTGTCACAATCTTACCTGCTGCACACTCCTGTGCTGCTGATTTTCTCATCCTCTGTATAGAACTCAGCACTTCTAGATTTGGGCTGTCACATGATCGTGGCTGGGAGGTAGCATCATCTATCTGCAGAGTATATAAAGCTCACTCTGAGACTGTACAAGTGTCAGAGCAAGAAGTGTCTGATCTTGTCTGACTCCCGGGCCTTGTTTGTTTTCTGTGCTCTCACTTCCCGAGTTGCTTTCTTGTTCATTGACCGCTTGTATACCAGACCCTGGCTCTGTCCTGACACTCCATCTGTCTCCTGCTACCGCATTGCCCTCCTGTGTAATAGACTCCAGATCCGTTCTGACACTCCACCTACCTATAATTTTATTAACAATTTGTGAACCAATTCAGACTCAGTTACTCTGATTGCTGTCAGTTGCTTCTTCTTTCTTCTACAGTGTCCAGTATCATGTGTTACACCTAGTGGTAAGGGACCGCGACCTGCGGGTTCTCGGCAGCTAAGCCCATCCTGCCTTGTGGTGGTTCTTAATGAAAACCGGTGAATCCGTTAGATGCAGCGCCGGTGCTAGGGTTCTCGGCGCCCTAGGCAAAACACACTAAAAAAATAAGTCGATTTTACTTACATTTTCTTTCTTTTCTCTAGCTGATCCGCGCCTTCTTCACACAGAGGCGGAGTGATGCATGCTGGAAGGGGAGGGGGGCGTCGGGAAAGAACTTTATTCACACTGTCTGTCAGT